>PVKA01005331.1:34874-91530 GCA_004027165.1 Ctenomys sociabilis
AGTTTTCTGTGATTACTTCTACTCAAATTCCTTTTATGTCATTTGTATTGACTGCTTCATTCTTGTTGATACCAATTATTCTCACATTGTTCATCCTGGCGTCACCCTGCAGGTGATGGATTATTTTTTCCTGCATTCTCGTTTTTTTTTTTTTTTTTTTTTTGGTGGAACCAGGGATTGAACTCAGACCCTTGCACTTGCCAGGGAACCACTTATTCCACTGAGCCATCTCCTGGTCCCCATTCTCGTTGTTTTAAAGAGATCCTTTCTCACCTTTTCACTAGCTGCATCAGCATCTTCAAAATCTGAAACTCTGTCTTCACTTTCACTCAAACAGTTTTGTAGACTTGTGATTGATATTTTTAGTTCTTCTATATCTCTTTGACTCTGTTGTATGTGTTCTATTTCTTTTCTGTATTTCTCATTCAAGGAATCCATCATATTTCTTATCTCCTCTATTTTTTTTTATCCATGTCTTCTTTAGAGATAGTTATTAATTCTTTTTCTGCTGTGTTTCTTCCAAGTTGGGTTTCCTCTGTATATTTCTGGACTTGTTTCTATATTTAAGATGCTATGATTTCAAAGAATTCTTTTTTTCAAAGAATTCTTTTTAGATTTCAGAAATTATTTCTGGTTTGAGTTCCTCATGACCTTTGTGCTGTTGTTTCTTTGCTTCAGATGCTGTTAATTCATATGTTTCAGCTAGAACAGTGCTCTCTGCACTTGTTCTGGGTGAGCATTGTTTTTCCACCCAATGTTTCTGGATTTGATTCTTTATTTCAGATACTACGTATTCAAATATTTCCTTTTTTATTTGAGGAATTAATTCTTGTCTGATTTCCTCTATACCTTTCTGCTGTTGTTCCTTTGCTTCCGTATTTGTTAATTCATTCATTTCAGCCGAGCTAGTGTCCTCTGCACTTGCTGGTGGACTTGAGGCTGAGACTGTGTTTTTCCTCTTGTCTTTGTCACTTTGTATAGCACTGACCTCTGATCTTTGGTTTAGAGCTTTGGTGAAGCTATAACCTTAGCAGATAATGAGATTTGGGTGCCATCTATTTAGTTTGCAATTATCCAGTTATGCCTTGCCTGGATCTAGCTGTTATGTTCAGTTCCTTTTTGCTGTAGCTCCTGTAGTTCCCCTCTGTTGATTCCCTGGTCAGGGGAGTATGAACTGAACTGGGATGCACAGCAAGTAGTGAAAATTCCCACTATCTTGGTTGCCTTTGGGGCAAGGATCCGGAAAGTTGCCAGAGTCAGCCTTCGTGACTCAGGCAGGTAGCTCTCTAGGTGGGTGGGCCTGTGCTTTGGTGGGTTTATTGGGTTCCCAAAAGGATAATGGATGTTCTTATTCACCAGGTAGGCTGTGCTGGGTCAGCCAAGCTGTGCTCAGTCTGGGGCTACTGGCCAGAACCGGAGAAGGCTGGGAAAGGCCCCTCTGGCATGGCAGGCCTGGAGCCCTCACTCACAGGCCAAGCTGCGCTGGGTCTGGGGCCGCAGGGTGGGACCGGAGATCACTGGGAAAATCAAAATGATGGTATTTAAGGAGCTTATTCCTGAGCTACATCCTGGATTGTACCCAAAGACTTGTATAAAAATTGTCCATATGGCATATGAAGAGCTATATGATAGATTACGTACTCTTCTGATACATGCCCAAGTACAATAAAAGTAAAAGCAATAACATACAGCTAATGGCAGGAAGTCAAAGCAGGAGGTCGTATATTATAAAGTCCAAAGGAAATTTCTACTGTTACTGTTTGTAAAATACAGACGTGATCACTAGCTAGGCCACAGTCAATTTAGACACAGTATGGACACCTTGCCTTAGTTAGATTCAGTGGATGAGTCTGCTGCCTCTGTCCACACTTGTCTATTTCTCCTCCGCAGACCTCAGAAGCCCTGCTCTGCTGGAAAGGGACGATCAAGAGGGCTTTCCCTCTCACCTTGCCCTAGAATGAAACTCATGCTGATCTCATGAGTTCCTGACCTAGATAAACTGATTGGAGGGACATGATGGTCATAACAACTTGTCTTATTTATGCTTTTAATAGTATATTTCCATGTTTGGCTGAAAAATCCAAGGGCAAGTTCTATGTTTGAGTCTTCAGGTTTGCAATTTTCCCCACTGTATAGAATATTTAAAGAATGCTTTTATTTGCATGTGGCATTGCATATTTTTTGTACCCTACTGTATAATCATGGTCTGGTTTCTAACACTGACTGAATTTTGCAGTGAGATTTACTGTTGACAGTTATTAAGGCAATTATGAGCTTGGTGTCTAATCTATGACAACAGCTATTCTATGGTCCTGCCATCCAGCAAGCAGTGAATTATCTTCGTTATGCTTTTCTGCTTAGTTATCATCTTTTAACATGTGTTAAAATGAAAGTCTGGCTCTTCACCCGCCAAAATGAACTCAGATACATTCTCTTTCTTTGTGCACATACTTAGGGAAGCCCCACTAATTTTTCAGACAAGATTACATTTTCTTTAAGGCTGGGATCCTTCTTAGCCATTAAAAATAATGATGTTCTCCATGGAATTGCCAATGGCACACCTAACTACACTGTCTGCAAGGGTCCAGTATGAAGTAGGGTTCTTCTAGCTCTTTAAAAACTTTCTGCAGCCTGATTGCTAATGCACAGACCTTGGATATATCAAAATGCTTCTTCTTGACCAGTTTCTTACACAGTAAAGGTGATTTGAGTGGGTCATTCCTTCTGATATATATATATGTAATGTTTTCTGCCTTGAGTGAAAAGTTCTGGAGTAGAATGATGAATTGTTTTCTTGCACGGTTTCATTATCTTGTCAAACTTACATTCAGACTGCTTCCCCCTTTGTATTAGGATACATTTGCATGTCCTGGTCTCTACTGTAATTTGCAGCTTTGCTGCCCCCCCCCAGTTCATCATAGTTAAAGGCTTGATCCCCTGCGCAATGCTTTAGGCCTAGGTTGAGACTCTGGGTCTGAGTCTGAAGGGAGGTCTTGAGGGCCTGCGTCCAGAGGCACTGGGAACCCTGGTTCCTCTGTCCTCCCCTTTTCCTCCCAGCCAGAACTGAGCAGTACTCCCTACTGCTGTTATTGGGCACCAAAGCCATGGATCCATGCAGGCTTGGAGTGGAGTCTCCAAAACCCTAAGACCAATGACCCTTTTTTCTATGATTATCTCAGCTATCAACAGAATACGATGGGCCTTGGCTTTATGTCCTGAAGGGTAGTCTCCATTTCACCATTATATTTGCATGGCACTTTTGTTGTTGATGTATTTGCATTTGTGTGTGATCAGATGTCAAAATTCTTTGTCTCATTGAACAAGAATTTGGAGATTAAGAATTCCTGTGTTGGTCTTTGAAGTGATGTGCTATTAAGTTTTACAAAGACCAGGCTTTAATGTTGGATTTCCAATAGAACATCTAATAATTCCTTTTAATTTAGATAGCTGGAGTAGAACATCATCCTACTATTATTTTGAATCTCAATTTCAATGCTTAGTAAGGACCTGAAGCTTTCTAGCTCTGTAGAGCTAGCTGAAGGCCCAAGGAATGGGGTCCTGTGGTTCACGCCCCCTCTACACAGCTGGAACCTTCACACAGCACATTGTTTGGTAGCTCTAGCTGGTATCCCAATCTGGCAGTCAGTTGTCTAATACAGATGTTCTAACCCTTACATATATTTTCTGTAGAAAATGTCAGATTCATCATGGATTTGGAAAATAGCTCTGTGGTCACATGACCCTACTAGAACAGGGTTTGAGGATCCACTGCTGCACCATGAGGAGGTCCCAGGAAGGGTCTGTGGGCTGGGACAGGAAAGAGGATCCCAGCAGGCAAGGAACTCCCCTAAGCAGGAGCCTGCAGTACCTCGTCCAATTGAAGAAACCATGAATGGTAAAACGAACCTGTCTGTACCACTGACAAACAAGGAACTGAGTAAATTGTCAAAATCTATTCTCATCATTTAGAATTTTTATGTTATTACATTGAAATATTTTTTACTTTGAGAAATCAATTATTTACATATTAGTTTTTTATCTCTATAAAACTAATATGGCTGGGAATATAGCTGAGTAATACAAGTGGCCTGCTTGGCAAGAGCAAGGTCCTGAGTTCAATTCCTGGTACAAAAAAAATTCATTTGAATAAAATTAATTCATTAAGGATATTATTAGTGTCTTCAAATTAAATATCTCAAATTGCTAAACCATTTGGCATAATATTTTCTGTATTTTCTTACACATCTAAATCATCAGGAACATTTTTATAAGAGGGCTCCACTATTACCTCTGATATCTTTCCCAAAGCAATACTCTGACATTGTTTTCTCAAGATACATCAAAGCGCTACAGCAAGCAATATCTATGTCAGAACTTCCTTCTGTGACTTTGGAACATAGCCCTATTTCAGAGATGTTCTAATGGAAAAAATAAGCTCATCCTAGACTTGACATAATACACTTATCAGTATTATGATTTGACATAATTTTATTTGAATGAAATTTTCCTGATTGTTGGTTTTGCCTATGTACTCATATAACTGGTGTTTATACCATCCAATTGCAGGAAAGTATAGAGATAATTAAATATCAGTAGTATAAGTTCCATGGATAAGTATTTAAAACCTATAACATAGCATATTTATCTCAGAAAATTGATAAAGATTAATAGTTCATTGTTTTGCTAGAGCCAGATACATGTCTGGAGAAGCTAGATTTAATTTTTTAACAATTCTGTAAGACAAGCTTAGGCAAGTGCAGGGACCACAGCTCCGTTCTAGGCACCTCATGCTGCAGCTGGGTCAGCCACCAAAGAGAAAAAGGCAACACTAGCTTTGGTAATCAGACTGGATTGGAATAAGCTGGAAAAATATCTAAACTACTTCTTTGTGGATTTCCTGTCATCTTGCCTTGAAATTCTGAATCACCTTTTTCATATATCTTATTCTCCTTAAAATAAAAATGCCCCCAAAATGCTGATATTAATTTAAATACCTGTTATAATAGAAAAACTTACAGGTTTAGTTCCTGAATGTGCTCATAAATTTCAGGTCAATTAATAAGAAAAGTTATATATATAAAATGGCCTCTGTTGTTTATTTCATTTATCTGGATAATTTTTTGAAGATCTTATAAGAGTGGACACAGGAAAGAAGAATTAAGCTTGAACCAGAGGAGCAAGCGGCTTAGTGTTTGATTCTTTGTCAGGACCTCGATCCGGGAAGGTGGTAGGGAGGGATGCCACACCAGGGTGCTATGCCCAGCAGCTTGGATGCACGTGTGGGAGCAGAGAGAGGGCTCTGGGACGCAAGGGGCTGCACACTGAGAGCGAATAACAGCACCTGCATTCAGCTGCACACTTGCGAGGAGTGCGGCAGCTTATTCCCCCTGGATACTGTTTGGGTGAAAGGACGACAAGCGATTGCCACTTCATTTTCTTTTAAATTGCTCTTGTTTGAAATAAAGTATTTTTTTAATAAAATGTTTTCATTAAGCACTTCATTTCAATGGAGAAAAGAAAACACACATTTAAATTTCTGAATTTAATACATATAATAGATGAATTATTTACAAAGAAAGAAATAAGTTCCAATTTAGTGGTTATGGAAATAAATTATTTTTCTCTTTCTTTTTTAAATCTTTTTGAGACAGGGTATTGGTATGTAGTTCAAGCTGGCCTCGAAATTACTGGGATCTTCCTGGCTCAGCCTCCTGACTGTTGGGATTACAGGCATGCACCATGACCCCCAGACTTGTTTTCTACTCTTAAAAACAAAATTCATCCAAAGTTAGACCTTTGGGCCAGAATATAACTGAAATACTTTTTAAGTAAAGCAAGCTTTGTTATTGTTGTTGTTATTGTTTGTGGTCCTCAGGGTGGAACTCATGGCCTCACACATGCTAGGTAAGCATTGCACCTCCCAGCTATAGCCGTAGCCCATGCACAAAGAACTTAATAGACACAGATTACTCTGCAGTGCCTGATGTGTGTCCCTCTATCAGTGTCAAGGACATTTTCTCCATATCTGAAAGTCATAGCAAGCACATGGATAAAATCAAATCAAAACTAAGTGAAACTTCTGAAATCTGGAAACACACCAAAAAGGTGATGTATATTTTAACTTTCTAGAGGATATTTTCAATGTGTTTAAACATATCAGAAAATGTGTTATGACCATGGCTGTTTGTAACTGGTTCAAATTTTAATGGCTGTAGTGACTACAATACACAACTTTTTCTTTATGATACCTTTTTTTGAGAAATTGTGTTTTTGAGTATTGACATGTCTCCTAGGGCTGAGGAGATGGCTTGGTAGAATAAGTGCTTGCTTGGTATGCTCAAGGGCCTGAGACAAAAGGCCCTTTTTTTTATTCTGCAAAAAAAAAAAAAAAAAAAGTTTCCTAAGTTCAGCCTAGAAAATATTTCCCCAAAGTGTAAAAACTTCACCAAAATTTCATGTTCATTTTGACTGTAAATTTCAGAAAAATATTTTGTTTGATTTATTGCCTCTTAATAAATCTTCTTCTTAAAATATGGGTGTATTCTGTATTTCTTACTGCTGAATACTATATTTAAAAGTAACAGTCATAGTTTATTTATCTGAATGTCATGCTACAACACAAATATTTCTTAACTTTTAGTCTCAAATTGAAAAATATTATGTTTTACTAACACCTTTTCTTGTTTGTTTGCTTGTTTTGCGGAACCGGGGATTGAACTCAGGCCCTTGTGCTTGCCAAGGAAGCACTTATTCCACTGAGCCATCTCCTCAGCCCAACACCTTTTCTTATAAGTCATATTTGGTATGATTTGGCCAATGTTATTACTTTATTTATTTTTATTTTTATTTTTTTTTGTCTTTTTGAGACAGGGTCTCACAATGCAATTCAAGCTGACCTTAAGCTCACTTTGTAGCTCAGGCTGGTCTCGAACTCACAACAATCCTCCTGCCTCAGCCTCCCCAGTGCTGGGATTACAGGCATGCGCCACCACGCCCAGCTTGTTATTACTTTAATAAAGTAGTGTAAACACCAGAGAAACTTCATTATGTGCCAGCCATGCTAATAATTACTAACAAAATAAAGCAGAGATTCTAACACTATGCTTTTGTGAGCGTGTGGCTGTGATGTACGCACACACTTTGGACTCAGGGCTGAGGACAGCCCTGAGCTCTTGCTACGAAGCTCAGCAGTGACCTGTAATCATGAGTCAAGAGTGGCATCCAGTGTGGACCCAACGAAAATGTATAACTGCTACTCTGAAAATGTTCTGAGTGCTTAATATAAAACAGCCTTGAAGTTTAATATAAAATATTTATTTGTCGTTACAATTTTTTTTTTATGTATTTAGTGCAGAGTCTACAGGGTCTCCCTGCACAGATATGACTCAAAGTGACCCTCCTGCTTTCAGCCTCCCAAGCACTGGGTTTACAGGTGCACCACCATGCCCAGTCCCAACCAGGGGCAGCACCAGCCCAGGATGCTGGGGATCGAGCCCAGGCCTCTGTGCTCTACCTAATCAGGTGCTTCAGTCCACTGAGCTATCTGGCTGGCCCTTACAAATTTTCTTAGATGCACAAAATCATTATATATCTCCTTTTTAATATTTAAATATTTCTGCGTTAGAGCTAAGATCATCTCATAGTCTTCTAAGTTTTGGTCTTAATTGAAAATATAATGTTGCTCCTAAGGTTGTAATCATAGGATATAGCTTCGATTGCTATGTACTAATGTCTATTTATTCTTTTGAAGGAGAATTAATCCAGAAAAAAAATACTAAAAAAGTTAAGAAATTTGGCTGATACAGTATTTGATCTTAATATCAAAAATGTATTAGCTAATTCCTGCTAATTATTTACATAATAACGATTCTTATTCAGAGGAAACTTGGGCAATGTGTCTGTCTAAATGTGTATTTCCTCATTTCCTTTGTAGAGAATTCAGTAATATAAAAGCACAAGGCAGGGCCGGGGAGGTAGCTCAGTGGTGCAAGGGCCTGAGTTCAATCCCCTGTTCCACCAGGGGAAAAAAAAAAAGCACAAGGCAATGAGTGAAACTGAGGAAATCCTGCCTTCTACCTGAGGGGTGCAGGCGCGGAGCCTCCAGATCCCTGGGTGGTGCTGGGTACACAGCATCATGCCCACGACACTGATCGGCACCCACGGGCCTGGCTTTCCCTCCAGTCACGGAATCTGCGCTTACGGCTTGAACCACATAGCAGCTGACCTCCCAGGCCCTTACTCCATCAGTATTGCTTCCACACCTGAACATGTCACCAACATAATTTCTAACTTCAGGTAGATAGCATTAGGATTTCAGCACAGTGAAGAGACGGGAAAGATAAAAGAGTCTTTTATTGTGGACTCTAGGAAACCCACAGGAAAGGAGAGCGATAGGGCGTCCCAGGCTCGGCCAGGGAAACAAAGTCTATATGGGGCCAGCATGGAGGTGGGGTTCAGGGGACAGTCTGTGTGATGTGGCAAGTAGTGACTGGGTAGAAGGCTCGAAAAGGACACGGGATATTGTGAAAAGGAAGTAGGCAGTTGTCATTTGACCAGGGAGGAGGAAGGCCTGGCCTCCAGCGGCCGGGCCATATTGGCTCGCTGCCAGGACGACTTAGCAAAATTTTTATTAAGGCAGAGAGGACTCCTCAGGTTCAGTCTTACTCCTCATGAATACCGCAAGTTTGAGCTCTGTGCATCAGAGTTCACTAGCAGAACACTGAGATGGTTTACAAGGTGGGCTTATGATGCTCTCTGCATTGTTAGGTTTGGAAACACGTAAAACAGCGCACTGAAATGGGAAAGGTCCTGGCTGAAGGGAGCTCACGGCTGAACCCCATGCAAGCAGGCGCATGGGAAGGCCTGCACTGCAGGCCAGCAAGTGTGTGCTGCGACGCTAGGGCATCTGCGCTGAGTACCCAGTGAGGGACGTCCAGCTCTGACGGCCAGAGGAGCCCTTCCGAGAGGCAGAAGTGCCGCTCTCTTCTTCCTCCTTCACTGCGTCAAGCCAGCACGCACAGAGGCTTTCTCTCCTCCTTGGTAAATCAGCCATCCTGGCACACCCAATGCTGTGCTATACCACTTGCTAGCCCTTTCTGTTCAAGGTGACCCCACAATTAACTATCACAGTCCCGTCTTCAAGTACTTCCCTTGTTCTATTTACATGTTTTTCATAGTACTGATTTCACAGGCCTTCTTGAGCTCTAACTACTCATGTCTTTTCCTTCTTTCTTCAAATAGTTTCTGAGCAGGGCCTTGGAGATCAATAGTGTATGTTTTAGAATGCATGAAATGGATTAAACTTCTAAGAGGTGTGGTGTTGTTGTTTATTTTGGCTTTTGTAGGATTTGGGATACAGCCCAGAGCTTTCATACTGAGCTATATCCCCAGGTCTTTTAATTTGCATTTTGAGACAGTTTCACGAAATCGCTAAGTTGTCCAGGTTACACTAGAGTTGGGACCCTCCTGCCTCAGTCCCATGGGACTTTTAACCTTATTGGTTGACCATAGTTTTGTCCCCCTCATACCCACCTAAGCAAATTCCCATGGTTTTCACCTTAGACCTACCTAAGATCCCTACACGGTTTTTTCTGTATAAAATTCCTAGAAACTGCAGATTCCCAGGTAACCTGCTCAGGTCTGCCTTCTGTCCCTCTCTTGGTCAGGATCTTTCTTTCTTCCAACAAATATAATCTACTCTTAACCTCCGTTGTTCCTAAAATTGATTCTTCATTTTTAGAGAACACAAACTCAGCCCAGGTATATTCCAGGTTGGGAGTTTCATCCCCCTACATCTCTGAGATTACAGGCGCACAACATTTTACCTTGCTAAGTAGTTTTTGATTAACCATGTCAAATAAACCAATGCTAATTTAAAAAAAATAATTAACAATTTGTGAATTTATATGTCTGATTTCATTAAATAGCCAAATAAGTACGACTCACTTAAGTACTACCAGCAGTGCCTTTCCTCCCTATGTAAAAGTGCATATTTGAATATCCTCAGCAAGTTTTTCTTCTATAGTTATGAAAACACATGTTGTATAAATCTTTTACTCTGCAGAAAGTTACAAAATTATCTCAGCACATTTATTCTCTTTGTTTGTGCTTAAGCAAGTATTTATTAAAGACATTCACACATCCAAGACATGCAAGAGGCTTGATGCTAATGTGAAGGAATTTATGGTACTGTCTTCGAACTGTGTAACAAAATAATGTATGACTTCTATTGTAATTATGTTTTAATTTCGTTCACTATATCAACTTGCCCTGAGAGGTGCCATTATATATTGTATGTGTTATTTCTTACCTGGAGAAAAACTCTGTCCCCCCACCCCCAAAAATCTTGGAAATCTGTGCTAAAAGCAAATCAAAAGAATTATGCATGAATTGCAACCTCAGTTTTATTTAGAAACTAGTCAGAAATACTGTCAACTGAGACATTCTTCTTAAGACTGAATGAAAAAATGCAAACACTATACTTCCTCATCTTTAAATTTAAAACTTTTACTAGAATTAAACTCATTATGAATAAAAAATTAGTAGTTAAGAATTATTTATATTTGAGATGTTATTAGGATTAAAGAACCTTTACAATTGAGGGTAGAACACAGCAAAGTGCTCTCCTTTGATACATCCAAACATCTAAACCATATGCTATATCTATAACATATGCTTTGTTTGGTTTAAAATGTAGTTCAGAAATAACACATGCATATTTTAAATGCCCTCACTTGAAAAATTTTCCATTCAAGATATGGAGATCAAAATCACCCTTGGAAAGCTATCAGCTGCTACAATAGGTTTTGGATAGGTGTGCTATCTGCCGTTTATGACTGAAGTACTTTTAGTCTTCTAAAATGAGAGAATATTTGTACTTGGCATTAGAAGAGTGCTCAACTTCAGGTGATTAGTGATCAAGAAAATTATCCCCCAGCAAAACTGAACAGCTTGTCTTTTCAATGAAAAACCTTCCTTTTGATTTCCACTAAATATATGAAATTTTTGCTGTAAACTGGTCAATGCATAAAGCTATGCTGGAATTTAGAATACATCTCCCTTAGGCTGAGAAGTAGCTAGTGGCAGAATGCTGAACTCGCACAAACAGTGCCAGGGTTCAATCCTTAGCCCCCAAAACCGAAGTGAAATGAAGCATAACAACATCCTCAAATGCTAGTTTCTTGGATTTAAGGGAATCCAAGGCCAGTGTTCTGCACACTATACCTATGTTGCATTTAACTGTTTGCCAGAAGGCTTTCACATATTGATTTTTTAATTTAAAAGCAATCATAAAAAAATTTAAAATTGTATGTCTGATTATTTAGCCAAAATGAAGCATAACATAGCAGCAGTTAATTGGGGGAGGAGCAAAAATCAGTTTAAAAGAAGTGTCAGATTCATGCTATTGAATTGAAAATCCTGCTACAAGTTGCAAAATGTGCTGCTCATGTTATTTTTAATGAAAATCTGGTGGAAATGGATTGCCATTACAGACCAAGTAAATTGTGCAAATATTTCTTTCTTTTCATTTGTTAGAAATATGCATGTGCATTCTCTCTGGGGGGAAAATTCCCTCGCAGGAGCTATTCTGTGTACATGGAGGCCCTATCCAACTGGCTCCTCTGTGCAATGTGATGTATACTGCACGCTTCCTCAGGAGCCTTACCCAAGCTTTAAAAAAATAAGAAAGTTTAAAATTAAACACTTGTAATTTTTTCTTTCATCTCCTAAGCATTGACTTGGAAGTCTTTGATCTTGTCTCCTTAAACTATGAGTATAAGTATTAATTACATTTTTACGACACCACCGTCCCAGAATGAGCTGAGATGGCAATTGAGACTGGGCGTGGTGGCGTGCGCCTGTAGTCCCAGCCCTTGGGAGGCTGTAAACAGGATCACTATGAGTCTGATCTAGTAGTGAGACCCTGAGCACCCTGTAGACCCTTCCCTAAAATACAAAAAAAAAAAAAAAAAAAAAAAAAAAAATTAGATAAAGCCATGCTTAGGCTCTGTGGGAAAAGTGCTGCAGTTGATTAGAATTGTCTGTTCTGGCAAGTGGCATATCACAGGCTGTGTGCTGTGTAGCAGCACCCATGCATGCATTCAGAGGATGGAAGGTTCGGTTTTGCTTCAGTGCTCACATTTCTTTGTCTTTCCACCCCCGACACTGTGGTATGGGGGATGGAACTCAGGGATGTTCTACCAGGATGAGCTACATCCTCAGGCCTTTGAATTTTTTTTTTCTTTAATTCTGAGACAAGTTCTCACTAAACTGCCCAGGCTGGCCTCAAACATGCAACCCTCCTGCCTCAGCCACCTGATTATTTTTTATTATAGGTATGCACTACCACCCCTGGCTTCTTCCTATTTTTCTGGAACTACCTCCCTTGTGTTCTTTATTGATCCAAAGATCTTACATCTCTATCCAGATTAACTTCCTCCTCCTCCTGAAAGGCTTATCAGATCGATCCAATCAGCAATAATTCTCCTTACCATTCGTAGGGTTTGCACTACTTAATGACATTTATGTGATCTCTCCCTCTCCTCTCCTTCCCCGCCCCCCCTGTGCTTTAACTTGATGTCCCTTTTTAAAATGATATTCATGCTTCCCAACCTCCCCCTGCCTCAGGACCTTTGCATTGGCTATCTCCTGTAACTAGAACACCTTTTTTTCTAGTTTGTTACATGGCCAGCTCCTTTTCAAGAGATAGGTTTCAAATACAATGTAACCCCTGCTTCCTTTTGCCTCCTTGTACCTCCGGAAGCAACACGGGTCACCAGCATCTCTACTGGAGCCACCCGAGGAAATCTGGCCAGGGCTCCCGCTCTTGCAGTGTCTGCTCAAACCGACAAGGTCTGATCTGGAAATACAGGCTGAACACGTGCCGCCAGTGTTTCTATCAGTACACGAAGGACGCTGGCTTCATCAAGTTGGACTAAGCGATCTTCCTTCAGTGGATTATCCAGGCCATATAGGCGCACAACGAAAGACTGTGCAAACTCTTTGTACATAAAATAAAAAATTTAAAAGAAAAAAAATTACATTTTTACAAACAGCTTTAGGGGTTGAGGAAATAGCTGGGTGGTCTAAGCCCCTGCCTGGCAAGCACGATGACCTGAGTTCGATTCCCTGTACTACATGCCAGCCCAGTCCCAAGCCCTGGGTTCACTGAGTGGGCCCTGACTCAGCACTGGGAAGCTGAGGCGGGAAGATCACTACAAATTTAAGCTGCACAGGGAGACCCTGCACCAAATAAATAAATAAAAGATTAAAAGCAAGCAAACAAACAAAAACAGCTTTGGTTCATTTCTATGTGGCTTTGGTTTTTGAAAAGCATGGATTAGGCAGGCGAGATAGCTCAGCAGACTAAGTCCCTGGGCAGGTGAGCTCAGGAAGGACGGTTTGAGGCCCCTCCCTCTGCACACTGAGACCTGGCATGGCTAGCACAGGAGAGACTGAAACAGGAGGGCCGCCACGAGCCTGCACTGCATAGTGAGACTCTATACCAAATACATAAAATGAAAGAGAAAGAAAGAGGAAAAGAAGAAAGAAAACAATCCAGGCACTATTGCCGAGATTCAGACTGCCCTGGAAGGACCCCCAGGTTCTCATTTGCCAAGAGTTTCAGTTTCAGTAAGATGTATTCCTTCACTTGGTACCTACGGTCCTGGGTTATTATAAGCAAAGCTAAAATTAGTGGTGCTGAAAGTCAACAATACTGCAACGATTCATCTTTATTACTTATAAAAAGAACACCAAATAATCAGTAAAATTTCTTCCCCACAAGGATCCCATGACTTATACTAACTAACGCAGTGTGTGTCACGCTTCTAAGGTCTTCAGGGCAAAATTCTTCCTTGCTGTTTCTTGTTTCCAGTGGTCAATAATTCCTTGACTTACAGCTACATCATTCAGTACCTACTCTTTTATCACATGGATATCTGTGCGTGTTTTTGTATATTCTCTTCTTACACAGACAATAGTAATTGGATATAGGTCCCATCCTAATTCAGTATGACTTCATGTTAACCATATAAAAAAGTTTTATTTCCAAATTAGGTCATATTATAAAACTCTGCAAAGACACTGAAGTTTAGAAAATACAATTTCAACCACTACTCTCAAAAACATTTTAAAACTCAATATCCTGCATAGAACACACTGTAATACTTAATAAGAAGGAGTAAAATCACTGAAGGAATTATAGAATCATGTTTGAAGAGCACTGATTCTAGACAGGACCCAGCTAGAAGAGGCTTTGAAGAGGGTGTAATCTGCAAACTAATATCGTTAAGTCCAGTTAGAAGTAAAGGGAAGCACAAAGGAATGAGAACAAGAGAAATAAGTATATCAGGCTGAGAGGACAGCATGTCCTGCAGACAGGGGACTTCGGGGAACTGCAATCGAGCTCTTCCTAATGAAATCCTTTCCAAAGGTCCATATTCTTTCTACTCATTCATCTGATTGTCAGCCAGAATATAGAAGTTAATACTGGCTGTGAACCTTCTATATATTAGACATTAAACTGTTCCCATGTATCATTAGGGAAACTCAATACAATAGGCGAATTTCACCATTCTAAAGATAAGCTTTTGAAGCTTATAAAGCTCTAAGTGGCAGGGCTCAAATTAAGGCATAGTCTTGTCATACTCCAAAGCCTAGGATCTTATTGTTTACTTCCTTCAAATATATTTAGCCATTCTCTGCACTTCTGTATGGCCATAAATGTCTAAACTTTGAATCAACAATTGATAAAGAGTTTAGGTAATACAGGAAACAGGCAAAAGACATAGTTTGAGGTTGGGGAGATAGCTCCGTGGTCTAAGCCTGGTCACCTTCCCGGCAAGTGCAAGGACCCAGGTTTAATCCCTGGTACCGCATACTGTGCCAGTCCTGGAACCACAGGCTTGCCGTGCTAGCCATTGAAACCTGGTGTGGTGGCACAACCCCAATGTTGGGAGCCTGAGAAAGGAGGATCATTAGGAGTCTGAGCTACTTAGTGTGACCCTGTACCTGTAAATGAATAAATAAAAGATTTTTTTCCTGTTTTAATGTATTTGTACAAGGTCTCGCTATGTAGCTTGGATTTGTAATGATCCTCTTGCTTTCAGCCTCCCCAGAGCTTGGATTACAGGCATGCGCCTCCATGGCTGCTCTCAGTGGCCAGCTTAGCATGCTCGGGGGTGGGGGGGGGGCGGCTGGTGTGGCATGTAGTGCCAGGGATTGAACCCTGGTCCCTGGGCTTGCCTAAGCAGGTGATTAGTCTGCTGAGCTAAATCTCCAGCCACCCTGCCCCCAATTTTTTTTTGAAAAGATGTAGTTCTATTCTTATTTTTATTCATTTAGTTTAGTTTTGTTTTGTAGCAGTTGGATCAAACTTTACACATGCCCACCAAATAGTAGTACAGACCAACCCACTCCTATTCTTGGCTTTTCAGTGAACTTTGTAAAACTCCTTAAGTTTAAGTAGACGCAGCTTCCTTCAGCCCCTTGCATGAGTGCTTACTCTCTAAGAATGACTGGGACAACTTTAGTTAGAGATGATTTAAAAAGCAATAGGACAAATGCCTTGTTTCTACTAACATTTTGCAGGTAGAAAAATGGAACTTTGTTGTATTATTCTAAGAATTATACCTTAAAATTAATACAATGACTCCAACATAGATATTTATTGTTTCACTCAGGGTTTTATTAGAGGAACAGATGTAGCACAAGATGCACAAATGTATGAGACTGGCTTACCATGATCAGCCACACAGTAGCATGAGGAAGCGTGCAGAGGGCGTCTGCACACTGGAGACTGAGCATTCAGCCCAAGGCCTGGAGCTCACTGCAGGGTTCCATGCAAGTCTGTATCAGGAGGCCCATGGGTCTGTGCTGGAAGGTTGATGAGTCTGCACCAGAAGGCCAAAGGATCCAAGACAGACACCAAGAGTCTGTGCTAGAACCAGGAGATGACGTCCAAGCTGCCTGCAAAGACCGGGGCTCCTGCGAGGAAATGGTACGCTCCATCTTTCTTCGGTTCCCCTGCGAGGAAATAGTACACTCCATAAGCCTGGCAAGTGCAAGGTCCTGAGTTTGATCCCCAGTACCAACAAAAGAAAAGAAAAGAAACTGAAAAGGTCAGGAAAAATGGGAGGGCATATGAAAATTAAAATATCCTTTTTCATTAAGCTAGAAAAAATTCCATAGTTGTTATGGTTTCTAGTTGTTGTCCCAAAGCCGCATGCAGTCATGGGGTGGGGACTTCTTGAGTTTGTGATTAACTCATGATCCACTGGGATTATGGGTGATCCAAGGTTGGGATTATGGGTCTTAGTACTGCTGGGATTATGGGTGTATATACTTCCCCCATCCTGGGGCAAAGGAGCCCGAATACAATTTAAGAGAGACAGAGCTCCTCTGTTGCCATTGTTGCCCCTACTCTTCCCTTTGCTCTCTGCTCTTTGCTGTTGCCATGAAAGGTTGTCCCTTGCCATGTGCCACTCTGCCTTGGAGCCAGCTGTGTATGGACTGAAACCTCCAGTGACTGTGAGCTAAATAAACCTTTCTTTTCTTCATTTTGGGTGTTATGTATTTGTCCCAGCAATGAGAGAAGAGTGAAGACACTAGCTAATATGTAATCACAAAAAAGTAGTTTCTGAATAGGCAAGACATGAAAAAGGAGGCAGTATGCTTCCTGACTTCAAAACTTGCTACAAAGCAGTCATAATCAAAACAATATTGTTGTAGTATAAAAACAGACACACAGATTGATGGGACACAATAAAGAGCCTAGAAATAAACCTATACAACCATAGCTAACAAATTTTCATAAAAAGTTAAGAACATGTGTTGGAGAAATAACAGTAGCTCATTAAATGGTGCTAGAAGAATTGGATATTCATATTTGGAAGAATGAAGGTATGAAAATATCTCTCACCAGCTATAATGATCATCTCAAAATACATTGGAGACACACAAATTGCCAACAGGCAAATGAAGAGGCTTAGCTTTGCTAATCATCGTGGAAATGACAGTTAAAACCGTAGTGAGACAGTGCCTCACTACCCTAAGATGACTGTTTTCAGAAACACTTGTTAAAGATAATACGTAAGCATGTGGACAACACACACTCCTGGTGAAACGTTAATTATGGAACACTATGAGGATACCTCAGGAATCCACCACAGAATTGCCACCATACCCCTAAACCCTTCTCCTGGTGATATATACAAGGGAAAAGAAACCATTGCACCAAAGATATATATATATATATATCTATATATCTATATATCTATATATATACATATATATATACATAGATAGATAGATAGATAGATAGATAGATAGATAGATAGATAGATAGATAGCTCCGTGCCCATGTTCATTGGTAAACTAGTCACAATAACCAAGAAGTGAGAAGAAATGACTGAAATAGGACAGTCACAGAAAGATGAGCCCAGCTTGAGCGCCCCCACGGGGAACCTCAGAACAGTGATCTGAGAACAGAATGGCGATTAGCAGGGGCTGTAGAGAGCCAGGGCCAGGCGAGGCACAGGAAGCACTGAATGTCAAGGGGTGCCGAGTTGCAGCTAGGAAAATGAGAGAAGACCAGAAGGGTCAGCAGAGGAGAAAGTACACCACAGATTTAAACATGATACCAGGAAATATTTACCATAAAGAAATTATAAATTTTGGTAAGATAAATTAAGCATGTACACACACACACACACACACACACACACACACACAGATAGTACATGGTACCCTATTGGCACACACAATATTTATGATTTCTTTGGTGACTTAAAATAATAAAATTAAGAAATAATATGATATCTCCAGATTTCAATCTCAATAATATCAAAGATCAGAAGCAGAACAGAGAAATAAAAATTATGATATTCTATTTCCTGTTTACTTAGGGAGAACTTTTTCTCTACTTCTCTGATACAAAGATTTATTTTAAAAAATTGAAAACCAAAGCCACTCATAAATTTTTTAAAAAGACTTTAAAAATTATTGGAGTAATGGAGTAGAACATTTTAATTCCTTTCTGAGACGGCCCACCATTTTCACAGAAGGTAGTTTTTGATGTTTATACATGAATATTGCAAATGTGGAAACATATACTGTCCATTAGCCTGTTAAACTCTAATACATGCTCTTTTTCTGATCAGCCTGAAAGTGTATATATCTTCCTCCTACCTGAAGTAGTATCTCAACATAATGCTAATTTTTAGAATAATTTAACATTTTCACTACAGTATAAAATCTTTGCTGAACTACTAAATGGATGATTTCATCAATGATTCCCAATGCTTAAAATGCTTTCAGTGGGCCTACATGGCAACCGTTATGGCTTATACCTAGATATCTGCCCCAAATCTCATGTGCTCAGAGGTGGGCCTTATGGGAGGAGACTGCGTCATGTGACATCATTCTCTCCGGTGCTTTAGTTCACCCGTGGGTTTCTAGCTAATGTGATGGTGAGAACTGAAGCCTGGTCCAAGGAGGAAGGTCATAGGGATCACGGGGATCTATCCTTCCCCTTGCTGTCTCTGCTTTCTGCCTGCTGTGTCACGAGATGTCCCTCTGTCATAACACTGCTTGAAGCCTACAAATTATGGACCAAAATCCGTACAAACTGTGAGTCAAATTAAAATTTTGTCCCTCAACAAAGTAAGCAACTAAGACAGAAACTCTTGCTTTTTTTCTCAGCAAGTCCAGCTGGAAGAGCTTCAGATCCATCCAGGTCTGGGTCTAAAGCATTTCCACCTGAGTGGTTTTACAAATTACTTAGCATTTCTAACTCCTTTCCCTTGTCAGTGAAGTGTGACAATAATGCCTACTGTTTCCAAAGATGACTGAAAGGATAAGAGATGAGAAATGAAAGCACCTGCAGTTAGCATTCACTTTCTGAGTGAGTACTCTTTGGCTTCTCCATCTGGGCTTGCTGCTATGTCTTTATGTAGCAGCTGTGCTCAGAGATCATGGGTTTCTTCTCATTAGTGCTCTCTCTCTCTCTCTCTCTCTCTCTCTCTCTCTCTCCCGTCCATTGATTCTTTGACTATAAAACAAGTCTTTGTCTTCTACAAATACTTTCATCTTATCACTGAAATTAGTCTTCATTAACATGCTCTATTATGTGCCACTTTCCAATAATGTATGAGGTTAACATGTTCTACTTTCATCACAAGATTTGTGATCCATTCCAGTCAATTTATTCAGCTTAGCATCGCAGATGCTTCCTCATCAAGTTAGTCAAAATTGATAGCATCTCTTGTATGCATGGTGTGGAGTTGTCCTGAGAGTCTCTGATCATGTGACACACTCAGGAGACACTTGATCTTTTGATTAGAAGGATTTGTTTTTAATTTCCATTTCATTTCGTTTCATTTATTTATTTATTTATTTATTGTATTTTAAGGAAGTGTCTACAGGGTGTTCAGGGTCTCAACTCATAGTGATCCACCTGTTTATAGCCTCCCAAGTACTGTGATTACAGGCGCACAGCACCACACCCAGTCTTAATAGCCATCTCAGTGTGCCCCAGGGGCAGTGCTGGCACAGCAGGCCCAGGGATCAAACCTAGCCCCTGTACGTGCTTGCAGGTGCTTTAATCCGCTGAGCTATTTGGCCTGCCCTTGAAGGATTCTTTATGAAGGTAAATAGTCTAGCAGTGATGTGGTGAGAGAAAATACATTATGTGGATGTTTTGGTTCTTTTCAAATATTTCCAGGTGTTTTGATTTATTCATAAGAATATATCTTTTCTAGATTCTATGCTTAAATTGGAGAAGGAGCAATGTGCCATAAAAACTAGATGGCTATTGTTTGTTTACATTTATTATAAGGTTTGGGATAATACTATATAATTCTCCCTTCCACATTTATTCTCTAACATCAATGCTAATCCCTTGTGTTTCATAGGGAACATGCCAATTATAAGTCAGATGGAAGTCGCGAAGCCCTTATCAGGTCTACTAATGATCTAGATCATGGGTTTTAACCCGTGGGTGAGATCCTGCCCCATTCATGTTCTGCAGAAAGAAAGAGAGCAGAGCCAGCCCTGCTCATTATAGAGTGTGCTCAGATCTGCCTCTTCGGCCAGGCCAGAGGACAGCGGGTGTGGCTGAGGTCCTGAAGACTGCAGAGCTTCACTTTGGAAAAAATTTGCTAACTTCAGCCTACGTAAGTTTGAACACTACTTCTTTAAGTGGTGCCTGGGGTTTTCTGTTTTGTTTTCCTTCAGTTCACACCTGTGTCTTTTTTCTCTGAGTACATTCTCAGACTTTTAGGATTTTATTTTGATACACGTGATCACTAAGCCTCTAAGTTGCCCAGGCTGGAGCTCAACTTGCCATCCTCTTCCTCGTCTTGTGTTGGGACTACAAGCAGGTGCTGCCACACCTGGCTGTGTCACTGGTTTCAGAGTGCCCTCCTGGAGACACCAGCACTGTGAGTTTCATGCTCTGAAGTATGGTAGTGTCAGCAGAGGTGGGCATTGGGCAAAGCACTAGGCCTATTCATTGCTCCTTGTTGTAGGCCATCAGCATATGTGGCTTCCTTTTTCTCTGCAAAAAAGATCTGTGCTGGAAATATGAACATGTAAACCTTCAAGATGTTCAATGTAGAATTTTCAGTAGCTGTAAGGCCTAGTGTTCCAGACATTTCCCCGTACTTAATCAATTTTCAAACATCTGCTCCACACTGGCTTTCTGAGGGTCTTTCACCTGAATTTGAAACACCAGGTTTCCTGTTCTATTCCTACATCATCCGTTGTTATCTTAAAAAGCAGACTACCATTTTGTTGTTTCCCACTATCTTTATTTTACTTATTTTCTTCCATCATTTGTAGATAAAAAAAAAAAAACCTTCCATTTTATAATGCTAGAGCACTTGTCCTTGAATTAAGATGCTTCACTACATCTTCACCTTTGCCCCAAGGCAATGTAATAGCTAAATAGCAACTGAACAGATAACTAAATGCATAAGCAAGCTATCATAAAAATTCTGGCTTTCCTGGTATGTCTTTTTTAAAAGGCATGCACTGGGAAAAATACTGGAATTGTTTACTCTTTAACTCAAACACATATTTCTCTGCTTTTACCTCAGAATTTAATTTGTAAAATGTATATTCCCTGGTGTACTTAGGCCCAACACTTGGATATGTACATCTAGGCATATATATGTGTCATCTTAGCTGATTGAAAAAATCTTAAAATGTTGTAAGCTCCAAATTGAAAGTCCTTAAACTTTAATAGAAAAAAATGAAAGAAAAATAATCTTTTACAAATTCATTTTGTTTGTCCTTCATAAAAAGATGCATGAATCAAGAGAGAATAATGCCCTCCTCCAACATGCTGAATGAAGGCTGCAGCCGAGTTCCCACAGGGTCCTCTACCCCAGGCCAGGCACCTAAGCCATTTCTAATATCTGTGATAAATTCTTCCATTTTAACTTTCTGAATCAGTGATGGTAAAATTGGAAGTGGGTCTTCTTCCAAGCAGTGGCAGATCCGTCCCACACAGGAATACACAGTAAAACCCAGTTTTCACATTTCATTGCCTGAAACTAACTTTTCAAACTGTCAGTAGGTATAAATTGCACAGTTAAAATGCAGGCTAACAAACAACCTAACTTTCTCTGTTAGATCCTGGAAAATAATTTCAAGGTGAAATTATGGCAAATAATCATCTGAGAAATTAAGCGTACTCCTGACAAGTTCCAAGTGCATGACTTATCATACTAAACAAAGAAAAATAGCCATTAGTCGTATAAAAATGATAAAACCTCATTTATTAATTTGGTAAAAATATCTACTGGATATATGAATTTCCAAGGTTTAAATTGAGATTTAAAAACAGTACATATCATTTTATGAACATAAAGTTATACAAATGTTAACTAGTCTAGTTTTCACTGATTTAAAAAACAGAAAAAAAATCACATTTTGAGGACCAATATTCAGTTCTCTGCAAATAGTGAAAAATACACATTTATGCTGAGGAGAAACTTTATGAGTTCACCTGGAGATGAGAATGCTCACATCTTTTTCTCTTACCCAGGTTGTGCTGACTGTTTTCAGCCAAGGTGCAGCTGTAAGAGCTGTAGCAGCCTTAGAATTCACTTCTTCCAAGCTTTCCACCTTAGAGATCAGGTAACCAAACCCAGATGACACTTACTGACACTGTATTACCATCAGGCACTGACTTGAGAGAGAGATGAGCTTGAATCATAAATCGATTCTTAATAGATTCAATTTCTTGAATCTTTCCACTTTTCAATTTCTCCTTTTATGTGAGGCAAACCACGAACATGAAATATCTTCACATTTTCCTCTGCAAGAGCTCACACTCATTTTTCCTGGAGCCTTAGAGCCATCAATTTAGAATCTGAGCTTTAGAGTTGCTATTGTCCCAAAGATAGATCCAGTTATCATATTTGGACTCAGGAAAAAAGGAATAAATTCTTAGGTTGTTAGGCTAGAAGGCAAGGTTTAACTAACAATCTGCAAAGATCTGAATTAGGTACAATTGACAGCATAGCCCCCCCAACTTCTCTATAGCTGTCCCCACACTCCTGCTTCCACCATTAAATGAAACCATTGAGCTGTGGGGCAAAGAAGAATTGGAGAATGAACCAGCCCAGACACTGTTTGTCTCCTAACTCTACCATCACCCTATTTTATGGAGGGTAGAAAATGAAAATGAAGATTGTTAGGTGTATTTGAAGGATCAGATATTGGAAAGATTACCATTTTTCTTTCCTTCTTTCTTTCTTTCTTCCTTCCTTCCTTCCTTCCTTCCTTCCTTCCTTTCCTTCTTTCTTTCTGCTTCTTTCTTTCTTTCTGCTTCTTTCTTTCTTTCTTTCTTTCTTTCTTTCTTTCTTTCTTTCTTTCTTTCTTTCTTTCTTTCTTTCTTTCTTTCTTTCTTGCCTGCCCTGAGGGCTGGCACGGCATGTGGTGCCAGGAATGGAACTGCGTTCCCCTTCGCCTGGCTAAGCCTGCCTAAGCAGGTGCTTTAGAACACTGAGCTAACTTGCGGGCCCTACCATTTCTCTTTAACAAATTCACTGACCAACAAACTCATTGATGTCCCTCTAGCTGTCCTGCCGAGGGAACACAGATAGTACGGGTATCAGGGGTATTGGTGAAGAATGAATGTTCAGCTATAGTCCCCGCTCTCCACAGCACATGAAAACAGCTGAACAGTTTCTACGTCTGGGGAAAGATGGGAAGGCTGAGGAGCACCACGTGTAGCCCAGCAAGCCCCGAGGGCCCACGGGTCCACCGAGGAAGCACTGCTGCCTGAACCTCTTCTGGCCGTGAATCTCCAAGCTCAGGCAGGGCATCTGAGGCTATGGCAGAGGCAGCTATGGATCTACAAAAGCTGTACGTATAAGTCACTAAAATCCCGCGTGATTTTACTGTGATGGTTCTCTCCCAGTACGAACGTGGTCACTCGCACACTCTGTTAGCTGTTAGTGGCATGCCTTACAGACCCTGCTATATTTAGGGTCAACAGGAGATGCAGAGACTTATGAAGGGCAGGATCACAAAAATAAATGTATAGAACATGGATGAATTTGAGTGTGCCAACCTGAAAATGACTGTGTTTCCTTTTTTCTGATTGATAAAGAGCTTTGAATAAGAAACCAAACTGATGAATAAGAGCAATGAAGTCAGAATATTTTGCTTATGTGAAGCAAAATATTTAAAATGCATAACACATAAGTTACCTAGTTCTGCTACAATAAATGACCACAAAATAGAGGCCTAAAATAATTAAAATGTATGTCCTTAGTTCTGAGAACAGAAGTTCAAGCTTGGTCCCATTAGTTAAATCAAGGTTCCCTGAGAAGGAAGAGTAGGAGACACCTGAGCCAGCTAGGGACTCCTTCCTCTGTATTCAAAGACAGCGACGATGTCAAAGCTTCCTCCACATCTGCCCTTGGCTTGCCGAACCTGTCTTCTGAGATCTGGTCACTTCCTCCAGGACGGCTGCTCTGCCTCCAGATGCAGCATGACAGCTGTGCAGCCCCGTTGCCCACGCAGGGTGCTGCCCTCTCGCCTCTGGGAGCTTGCAACACGTGCAGTGTGGAGCCTCTGGTCTACCCCAACAGCGCACATGAGTAGTGAGTGCGTGCATAGAGAGAAAAGTGGCACATGCCACAAACAAGCATTCAAGCTCCCGAACTTCAGATTAGTCACGGGTTAGCAAAATTCTTTTAGTAAAGCGTGAAAATTTTTATTACTTGCTACTTCATATATATATATATATATATATATATATATATATATATATATATATTTGCTAAATGATATATAACATCTTTTTATTTTATTTTATTTCATTTCATTTTTTCTGTATTTTAGGGAAGGGTCTACAGTTTTTTCAGGGTCTCATTACTAAATCAGACTCATACTGGTCCTCCTGTTTATAGCCTCCCACGAGCTGGGATTACAGGCGCACACCACCACACCCTGTTTCAATTGCCATCTCAGCGCACCCCAGGGGCGGGGCCAGCATGGCAGGCCTGGGGATCGAACGCTCTGCCCCTGATCCTGCTTGCAGGTGCTTTAGTCCGCTGAGCTATGTGGCTGGCCCTACCATCTTCTTTTTGAAAAGATCAGAATTACTGTATCATTCTTGAAGTTTTACGGGTCTTTATAGCTGCTAAGAAATGTGAAGGGGCTTGGTAGACTTCAGCGTCCGCCGGCGTGCCCAGGCCTCACCCCGACCGCCCTTCTCCCGCACTGCTCGGCCTTGGCCCTCTCTGGGCTCTTCCACATGCTGCTTCGGTGGCTGCGCCAGCTCAGGGCAGCGTCCAGCGCAGCGCTGCTCCAGGACGCAACCTCCTCTTGCCTGACCATCCTGGCCTCCATGTTGAAGAGCGTTAAAGGTCCTCAGAGCTGATAGTAGAAGGCTATCTCATCTCTTGACATGACAGCCATCCTCATCTCCTTTGTGAGCTCCAAACTGCAGCCAACAGAAACTGAACTCCATTCTCCAGCCCCGCTTTCCTCCTCATAGTTTCTCTGCCCTACTTTGGCTTTTCCTTCATATATATATTGGCTTTTTATCTCACCTCTTCAGGAGATTGTGGGCCTTTGAAGCTACAGATTTAACATCCTTGCATTGCTGTTCTGTGAGGTGGAAAGCAGGCAAATAATGAGCACATATGTGCGTGTTCAGTGAACGTCTTGTGAGTCAAAATGGAAAAGATTTATTTAGATGAGAAAAGCACCAAGGAGAAGCAAAAGAATGAAAAGTTCCTTGCAAATACAAAGTCAACACATGTTAACGCAAACCACATGAATACATTCATTTCTTGTCTTATTTATTAACTTGGAGATAAACAGAAGGTCGTTCACTGAAGGTCACCTTGTGTAGAACCTTCAGCTCCAAGGGGGAACGTGTCCTGTAGGGTGGGAGATCTTAAATAGATCGGTAAAATGGTATTATACTTCTCATACAGGTTTTGATCCCATATTTTAAAAATTACCTCTTATTGTTTCTAAAGTTACTGTGGCAGAGATTTCGTACTGACTGATACAATTTCAAAGAAAAACAAAACACTGACACATAAACTAAAAAACCTACGCTGCTGTGTAGCAGCGGATGGATGAAAGCAGAATCTGCAGCAGCGCCCCCGACGTTACGAATGAGGGTATGTGAGGGAAATGCTTTGACTTGGAGGATGGAGAAACACACCCGCTGGTGTTTCAGGGTGAGTGTGGTCTCAGGTGCTGTAGGCTAATGGCTGCCACCCAGACATTTCATGGGATCCTGTCTGAATCACCAGAAAAACAAATAGGCCCTGCAATCTGTCCTGAAACCAGAGAGGAGGACTGCAAAAATGGTGGAAATGAAATGGAGAAGCAAGTCACCTCAACGGGGTGTTGCATAAGGTGCATGCTGGTTTCTGAAGATTAGCTTCCTGATTCTCTTTAATGATCACCATAGAGCTAACACCAGGAAAAGCATAAAAAAAAAATGCCACAGAAAGGCCACTTTGGCAGTGCTGAGGGTGACAGCAGATAGACCAGCTAGTTATCCATGAAGGTCCAGGCTACTGTGAACAGTGAGTTTGTGGAAATACTGAGCTCGAGTCCTCGGTCTAGAAGTTCTGCACCTGCAACATGTGGTGACTACAGACCAGGAGAGAACAGAGCAGTGACCCCAGCTGGGATGCCTTAAGGAATCTGGTGGGGCTGTGTCTGCGCCTTCCAACTCCGACCTCTTGCCTAGTATGGGCAATCACGTTTTTGGAAAGCAAGTTAAAGACACTGGTTCAAATGGGACCTCCACAGCAATATTCATCAACTCTGAATGAATGACTTATGAACAACAAAAAATTTATAGCTTTGAGTCAGGTGAAATGATCTTTTTCATTGGCTCTTCTTGTACCTTTCTTTCTTTCTTTCTTTTTTTTTTTTTTTTTTTTTTTTTTTTTTTTTTTTTTTTTTTTTGCTGAACCAGGAATTGAACTCAGGCCCTTGTGCTTGCCAGGGAAGCACTTTCTCCACTGAGCCATCTCCCCAGCCCCTGTACCTTTCAATAAGAGATACGAGTAGCAGTTGGATTGTGGAGTATTCTGTTGTCCTCTTAACATGTATTTTAATGTATTCTCCAGTTTTAGACCTTTGAATGGACTTTACTACTGTCCTATATGGACAACCCTGTGTCCCTTCCTATGGGGCTCACCCCGCTGTGTGCCATCTCACACAGCACATGTGGAGATTAAAACGAGTTCTGCAGTCTCTGTCTCTCTCTCTTTTTCTCTGTCATTCTCTGTCTCTCTGTCTTTGTCTCTCTGTTTCTATCTCTCCATGTTTTTCATTTTCAAATATTCTCTTCAATTTCTAATATTTGGGATAGATATATAGCTTTATTCTCTTAATTCAATGAGAAGAAAGGTTTGTACTAATAGTGTTTGAACAGGATATCATGTCTGCATCTTATACTTTGAATAAGTACTACAAAGACAATAATATACAATGTATATTATTATCCAATGTATTAATTATTATAACTGTCCTACTATCGTGTTTTGATGCTGTTATTTCTCATTGTTATTTCTCAATAAAATTAATAAAATATTTCTAATATTTAATCAAAATAAAGATAATCCTCACTTCTAATAAGGGTAAAACCAATCACGTATAATAACAAATTTAATAAGCTAGTAGTGTTTTGTTTGTGTACAAGCTACATTTAGTTGTAATATGTAATCTAGTTGTGTTTCTTTCTGCAAAAAATATTCTAAAGAAAATAATGGATTTCAATAAGTAAATTATTATGAGATCAACTAGGCCTAGACTGAAAAAAATAATAAGCCAAACAGTTACTCATGATTGGAAAAAACCCAGCACATTATTTTTTGAGCTTGGAATATGCTGTAACAATCATACCTTGATTTATTAAGAATTATATTTTGAACTTAGATACAAGTAAGAAAAATTAATCAGACATAGCTATGATTGCCATGGCAGAAAAGTTGTGAAAACAGTTTATATAACCAATTCATATGTTTTCTTTCTATTTTGTTGGCACAGAGGAGAAAAATCACTAATTAGTAACACTGTACTTTCCTGAAAGGCAATATGTTGAGGTCAATGATTAATTCTATTTGGGAACAAATTACAAAACACTTCATTGCTTTCATTTTTATCACCTAATGGGAACCGAAAAGACAGTGTATCAATGTCCATTTGAGAGTACTAAATATCCAGGAAAGAATTCTCCATGAAAAATATAACCAATTAATTCCTCTAAAAGTTATGAATTCAGCTTAAAGAGAAAACAACAGAATGTGTGTGTTTGTGTGTGTGTGTGTGTGTGTGTGTGTGCACGCACGCATGCACATGCTAACTTTATTAGGATGAAAATTAATAACACCAACTGAAGCTTCACTATCCTAAAAAAATAGCTCTGGGATTCCACAGTAGTGAGACTTGCTGCATAACTTTGCATAAAGCAGCTTATTCTTAGATATGTTCATTGACTTAGCCCTTATTTTCCACTAGGATTCTGAAGTATATAAAAACTATGAAGGAATAGTTAGGTCCTTGGAAGAAACCAGGATATCTCTGTCTGTGTCTGTGCCTGTGTCTGTGTTTGTTTGTCTGTCTCTCTCTGTCTCTGTCTCTCTGTCCTTCTCTTTGTCTCAGTCTCTGTGTCTCTCTGTTTCTCTCTCTGTCTCTCTCTGTCTCTCTCTCTCCCCCTCTCTGTCTCTGCCTCTCTCTCTGTCTCTCTCTCTCTCTCTGTCTCTCTCTCTCTCTGTCCCATTTGAAACCACTCAGAGAGCTTCTGCAATGCTTGACATTAAAATTGATATCATATTGCCCAACAGCCCTCACTGATACTCCTCATATCCGTGGGTCAAACTCAGCCCTGTGCAGAGCCCTCTGGGCATTTAACTGCTCAAGCTGCAAACACAACCTATTTCATGTTTGTATCTAGAAAGTAACATCAGAAAGGAAGAAGATGATCACCCTTCCAAGTCAGGAAAGAGGATTTCACCTCTGATATTGTATGTAATTGTTGGTGTATAATGTTATTAAAAAGCATGCCAACCTTTCTGTTTTCAACATTGTTTTCACATTCTCTGTAGCCCCTGAAGCTCACAGACTCCTGTACCTGGAATAGACTTTTCTCACTGTCCCACTGCCACCCACGATCTGTGCCTTGCCACTGTCCACAAATTCAACATAATCATATTACACAATATTTTAACTTAAAAGAGGCTTTACTTAGGTCCAGGAAACATGAAAGGAACCAAACTAATGTAAAGACCCATTGCTGAGGTCACTGCAATAGCCGCACACATTCACTGCACTGAGATATTCAGAAGCCCTCCGAGAACTCCTACACGGTGGCTGCTCGTGCTTATCCACCAGCTTCCTTACTAATATATAAAGATTTATTTCAGCAAAGCCCAGATAATTCTAAGGAACTTGCGGTTTTCCTTTACATTTTAATAAATAGTTTGCAAGTTGTTAATGACACAGCTAAAATCATACATGGGCTCAAGAGAGTGCAATGTAAGATAGCTGTAGTGGTTGATTGATTATGTCAACTTGAGTACTTTAGAAGTTTAACTAAGTTGCCACAGCAGTTCTCCCCTGGGCAGCTCATCCCCTGGACAGTTTGAAGGGAAAGCAGGGAGTGTGGGCTTGTTTCTCTTCTGCAGAGGACCCCAGTGTTCACCTTCATCTGGGACACCATCTCCTGGCTTCTAGCACACACCCTTGACAGGGTCAACCTCACATCTTTCTGCCTTCCATCAAGACCATTGGCTGTCTGTTACTAACTTGCATGGAACCCTGCAGTGAACTTGAACCCTTGGACTAAAACCCTCATTCTGCACATTTCGTCTGACTCTGCAGCTGATCCTCATAAACCAAACTTGTAATTGCTTATGCATTTATATATCTTGTGTTATAGCTACTTCTCTGGTAAAACACTGATGGTTACAGTGGCACTTCAATTTTTCAATATTCATAATGGCTCATAGCTTTGAAAAAAATTATTAGCACAAGCTTGTACGTAACGGCCACATTCCCTGTGGCATGCCAGCATGCGCCCCTGGAGGCTTTTCCTTCCCTTTTCATCCAGTTTCCCTCCTCTCCCTCTTCCCTTCCTTCATTTCCTGACCAGCTTCCTTTTTAATAAGAAAAGTCCATCTCCCAGCTTCCTGTAACTGATCTTTCATTTTGCTCTTTATTTATAGTTTTAGCTTCACATATGAGAGAAACCATGTCATAGCTAATCTTGCATGTCCGGTTTATTTCACATAGCAGTATGGTCTCACAGTGCATCCATTGTCTCACAAGTGACTCAAGTTTACTTTTCTTTGGGACAGAGCAGTATGTACTCTCGTGTGCAAGAACACCACATCTTTATCCGCTTCATCTGCTGATGGACACACAGTCTGCTCCAAGACATGGCTGCCGTGAACTGTGGGGCTAGATACGTGCTGTCACTGCAGCATGCTATCTTAAGTCTCTGAGGAAGACACCGAGAAGGGAAATAGCTTGGTGAAGTGGAATTCACTTTTTAATGAATCTGACACTGATTTTTACAGTGATTGTACTGGTTTATATTTCTATTAACAGTATGGATGAGTTGTTTTTCCTGATAGTCTGTCCAGCACTGTTATTCTTTGATTTCTTTCTGATAGCCATTTTTTTGGGGAGTGATTTAGTTACCTTTCTCTTGTTACTGGGACAAAATGCCCAATACTCAGGATTAAGGAAATAAAGGTTTATTTAGCTCACAGTGAGTGGAGGTTTCAGTACATCCTTAGCTGGCTCCAGGCAGGGTGGCACCTGGCAGAGGGTAGCAGCTCATGGAAGTAGAAACAGCAAAGAGCAAAGGGAGGAGCAGTGGCGGCAGCAGCTAGCAAGCCGCTCTCCCCTCCTTACATTGTGATGCAGAGTCTCCACCCCAGGGTGGGTGCAGCACCCACACTCACAATCCTAGCATTGGATCATAAGTTAATCACAAACTCTAGGAGCTTCCCTAACCACTGCCTGAGGCTTTGGGGGGGAAAACTAGACACAAACCATATCAGGGGATGGAATCTCAGTGTTGTTTTAATTTGTATTTCCCTAATGGCCAGTGAAGTTGAGCAACTCTTCATGTATTTAAGGGGAATTTGTACATTTTTGTCTGTGAAGTATCTATTTATTTTACTTCCTTGTCTTTTGTTTGAGTCTTTTATTTGTTAGGGTCTGATTATTTTTAGTTCTTTATATACTGTAGGTATAAATCCTCTGTATGAAAACTGACTGGCAATTTTTTTCCCACTCTATCATTTGGCTCTTTACTCTTGATTGTTTCTTTTGCTATACAAAATTGTTTCATCTAATTTTTTGCTGACTCTTGGTTTTTATTGTATAGCTGAGGCTCTCTTCAAAGATCTTGCCTATGCCTATCACTTCAAGAGTTTGTTCTTCTCTGTCTTCCAGAAGACAAGTGTTACCATTTTAATGTTTAATTATTTGATCCATTTTTATTTAAGCTCAGTTATGGTGAGAGACAGAGATCTCGATCCAATCTTTTACATGTGGATAGCCAGCTTCCAGAATACTATTTATTAAAAAGCCTATCTTTTATTGGTGTGTGTTTCATATCCCTTTATCAAAAATCAAAGCATTGAATTGCTTGGGGCTGTTTCTGCATCTCCTCTTCTGTTCCCTTGATCTTCCTGTTTGCCTTTGTGCCCAAACCATGCTGGAGCTGTGTAATATAACTTCAGTTCAGGGTTCTCAGGTTGCTTTCACTATTCTGGATCTTTTCAGTTTATGACTGTCTCCTTCAGTACTGTAAAGAATGTTGGAGTTTTGTTTGGGTCAGCATGTAATCTGTGCATCAACTTTGAAAGTATGGTCAATAAAATATATTGGTTCTGTTCTTATAATACAGAAACAGGATATCTTTCAAATTTATGATGTTCTCCTCCATTTTTTTTTTCAGAGAACTATTGTTTTCCATTATAGAAATCTTTTATTTCTTTGGTTAGGGTAATACTTAACTAATTTTTCTTTTGAAATTTTATTTTGTTTTGAAGAGTATAAACAAAAGCAAAAAACAAATAGATGCAAAGATAGAAACAAAGTAACATACAACACTTATGTTACCGATTTTCAAATTGAGAATAGCAAATTAACAATGGTTGTCGTATTACCTATTTTTTCATGCAATCTGTTGCTCGATTAACATATATAGGCATGCAAGACTGGACATAAAATTGAATGATAACACTTGATTTCAATAAACCTTAATGTTTTTCTTATCTTTTTTTACTTTTTTGGTAAATTTATTTCAAGGACTGTAATAATAATTGAGAAGACATAAGTAGTGGTACACATTTAGAAGAACGAAACGAGTGGTATTCAGTCATGGTTTTTGTATGACATACTGCTATTCTTGATGTAGGTGCTTAGACTGTAGGTATCAGTACAAGGAGCTAGTCAAAGTGAAAATCCTAAACATTACCTGCTATTTTCAAACAACAAATGAAAATTGTTAGTTTAATCATCTCAGCTGTCCTGTATATATACTTGCATGATTTTTTCTTCCCTTCATGTTTTCTTGTACTTTTTCCTTTCCCTCATCTTCACTGTTTAATATTCATATATATATATATATATATATATATATATATATATAATCTGTTTTACCTTTCAGGTTTTATTTATTCTTTCAGGTTCTTACACTAGGGAGACAATACAATATTTCCACATGTGGGTCTGATTTATTTCATTTATGGGTGTAGCCTCTAGTTGCATCCACTTACCTATAAAGGCCTGGAGTTTGAAGATGAAGCTACAACTACAAACACACTCAGCCACTTTATTGATGACAAAGGGGCCAATCATGTTCACTAGAGGAAAGATAGGCTCTTTAACAAATGGTGCTGGAAAAAAATGGCTCTCCACATGCCAAAAACTAAAACTAGACCTGGGTTTATCACTATGCACTAAACTAAAGTCAAAATGGATTAAAGATCTAAATATTGAAATAGAAACACTAAGTCTACTATAAGAAAGTAAGAGGGAATCTTGAAGACATAGGTGTAGGCAGACATTTCATGAACAAAAATCAAAGTGCACAAGAAATACTTTAAAGAAAGAACAACTGGAATCTCATCTTATTGAGAAGTTTCTCAAAGTCAAAAGAAATCATTAACAGAGTGGAAAGACACACCACAAACTGGAAAGAATCTTAACCAATGATCACTCAGACAAAGGACTTCTATCGAGAATATATTAAAAACTGAAAAAAAATAAGATCCCCAAAATATAATGACCCAATCCAAAAATGAACATCTGAAATGAATACACACTTCTCAGAGGAAGTAATACAAATAGCAAATAAACACATGAAAAAAGGTTCCACACCACTGGCCATTTGAGAAATGTAAAGTAAAACAACACTTAGATATCATTGCACTCCAGAAAGAGTGGCTACCGTAATGAAATCAACTAATATCAAATGCTAGAGAGAAGGAAATGCTTCTCCACTGCTGAGGGGAATGTGGACTGGTACAAGCATTATGGGAATCGGTGAGGAGACTTCTCAAAAACTAGGACTGGAAATCCCATTCAATCCAGCTATACCCCTTTTGGGTATTTTCCTGAAAGAACTGAAACATCATACCATAATGACATATGTGCTTCCCTGTTTATAGAAGCACAGTTTGGCACAGCCAAATCTCGGAAACAAGCAAAACGCCCATCACCTGAGGCATGTATGAAAAGATGTGGTATTTTTATGCAATGGATTATTACTCAACTTTTTTTTTTTTTTTTTTTTTTTTGGTTCTAGCCTGGATGTTTTTGCTTTCCAAATAGTTCGTTATTAGTTTATAAGAATGCTACTGGTTTTCATGTGTTGATTTTATATCCTGCTACATTACCAAATTTGTTTTTTCATTTGGAGAGTCTTTTGAAGGATTTCTTTGATTTCTATATACAGGATTGTGCAATTTTCAATGATAGCTTGGCTCTTCCACATATCTCTTTTATTTCTCTCTCTTGCCTACTTTCTTGTTAATTTTCTGAGTACCACATTGAATAGGAGTAGTGGATGTTCTTGTCTTCATCATGATTTTAGGGGCAAAGCTTTCCATTTTTCTTTTTTGCTATGATGTTAGTTATAGATTTGTCATAAATAGCTTTAGCCCTCTTGAGATTCTGTTGGGATTAGGAGACGTCCAGGTATTTTTCTCTGTCTTTTACTCTTCTGAATCTTTAGTAATGGGCCTGGGAATTCGGCCAGTGATTAGTGTCTCCACTCCTAGTGGTGTTACTGGAGTGTGCCAGTTGAAGAAGAGACGTTCCTCCAGTGTGGGCGTGTTCACCCAAATGATGTCTGAGATGGAGACTCAGAGATTAGGGCCTTTGGGAGCCATAGGTGCAAAGCCTCCCAGAATGTGTGGCTAGAATTAACCAAGCACAGCCTGCAAGGCTGCAGCTCCCAGTAAGACCAAGACACTGTGACTTAAGGAGTGAGCGCTCTGGCCATTTCCTCCCCGTGCTCCAATTTATTACTTAGATTGACCCTAAAGTCAATCAGGTAACAGACCACCCTGAACTTCCTCTGTCCTGTCTCCTACATGATTTTCTGACCACTGCCTTTGTTTTGTCCTTCAATCTTGTTTCCTAGTTCTATCAATAAAAAGCCATAAAAGCTTCCATTCAGAGCTGACTTTATGACTCTCTCAAGCTGAGTGTCTCAAGTAAGGGCAGTCCCTCTGGGTCTTCCCAGAGATTGAATTGGAAACTGACTCTGAGTAATGGCTCATCCTCTATGCTATTTCCAAGCCATGAATAGTGACAAGAGGGCCAAGAGGGCATGAGTGAAACACAGTTGGCGCAACTTACTGCAGAGGACCCACCTTTCAAAACCATGAGGAGAATAAAGATGTCGGATTCTTCTCTCCAGTAAGAGGACAAAGGTAGCTTGGAGTCACAGCTAGAACACAAGTTAGGGCCATCAGTCCAGGGGCCTTTGAACTGCCCAGCTGCCATGTGAACAGGGACAGTTCACTTGATTTAATGTTTGCCCTTTTACTTTCGTTCATGTCATAGGGGTAAAACTTGATCCAAAGAAGAAAATTTGCTGTCCATTGTTCATGTCAGTCCAGCAAGACAGAGCCCACTAGGTGGTAAGAGTAAGTTTTCAAGTTTACATTTATGAAATTCTTATGGAATTATTTTCTAAAAGTTATAGAGGGCTGGGGAGATAGCTCAGTGGAATAAATGCTTACTTGTCAAGTGCAAGGTCCTGAGTTCAATCCCTGGTACCACAAAAAAAAAAAGGATAAATAAATAAATAAATGTTATAGACTCTCAGACACTAGCAATCCAGGCTATGTCACTATAAAAATTAAAGGTTTCAAGATTAATAACTTAATAAGGTACATCCATAAATAAGCACCTTCTATTTAAATGTCACTCTGATAACAGGCTGGTTAATAATAACAAATTAGGTTAAAATTTCCTGATGTCATTTTTTTTTACTTTGTGGGAAAATTAAAGCAAAATTTCAAAGCAAAATAATGGAGGAATATCAAGTTAACATATTGTATATTGCTTTCTTTAAAGAAGTTATTCAGGGTACAAGACATGAGCATTAATATTTTCTATGGTAGACAGTAGCTTAAACCTCCTTTTAATTAACTAAGAATACTAATAGAGTAATTTATTTGCATTTTTTTCCTTTTCCTTTCCATTCTTTCCCTTTTCTTCCATTCAAGTTCCTTTTTTCCTTTTCAACAATTTCTTTCTTTTTCTTTAATGTATTTGGAAAAGGGTCTACAGGGTCTCACTACACAGATTGGACTTCTAGTGATCCTCCTGTTTTCAGCCTCCCAAGCTCTGGGGTTACAGATGCACACCACCACACCCAGTCTCAATTGTCTTGTCAGTGTGGCCAGCGGCAGGACTGGCACATCACACCAAGGATCAAACCCCAGCTGCTGCACCCTGCCTAAGAGGTGCTTTGGTCTGCTGAGCTATTTGGCAGGCCCCCTTTTTCAACATTTTCTTTCCAGGTCACACTATTTGTTGAAAACTTTAGGATTTAGTTTTCAGGTTCTCAGACCAGAAAGTTAATATGATGTTTATGGATGTGAGTATGACTTATTTCACTTATAGCTATGATATTAAGTTGTGTCCATTTGCCTATGAAAGTCTTGTCTATCCTTCTTTATGGCTGAGCAATACTTCATTGCATAAAATTACAACATCCTTTTTTTTTATCCATTCCTATGTTGATGGGCATTTTAGTTGTTTCCCAGATTTAGCTATGGCAAATCGCACTGTGATAAACATGGTTGCACATGTATCTATGTGGTATGATGTTTCCAGTTCTTCTGGAAGAATGTCCATGAGGGGAATAGCTGACTCAAATGGGACCTTCAATCCTAGTTTCTTGAGGAGTCTCCACACTGGTTTCCAGAGTAGCTGCAGCAGCTTGCACTCCCACCAATGGAAAAGAGTTCCCTTTTCCCCGTAGCAGTCATCATTGGTTGATTTCTTGAAGATAGCATCCTTTCTGGGGTGAGATGAATCTGTGTTGCTTGATTTTGCCTTTCTCAAATGACCAATGACATTGAGCATTGTTTTCATATCTTTATTTGCCATTTGTATTTCTTCATCTGTGAAGTATATATTTATCTCAGATATCCATTTTTTAATGTGTCTTTAAATTTGGGGGCATTATCATTTAGTTAGTCAAAATATTTTATGTTATTTTCTGTGTTGGGCATTGCAAATTCTTGTAGTTGGTAGCTTTCTCATTATTTTCAAGCCCTGCCTAGGAAAAGTCTGTTCTTCGGGCATGTCTTCTGTGTGTAGGAGGTTCATGGTTTGTGTCTTTCCCAAGATCTCCCCAGTTAATTAACAGTGAGATGTTGGTATCTGTTGGCTCAGTCCCCAGTTCTTTGTTGCTGACCTGTAGTGAGGTTTTTACCCCAGAATTTCCCTGTCATGTTACAGAAGTGAGAACTACCGATTACAAGAGATATGAAATCTTAGCTAAGAACATAATTAACAATAACAATATCATCAAGCATGGTTCAGAAACTGACAATCTGTGGCAGCTGTTAAGTCTGCTACTTAAATTATAGGAACAAAATTTACAGCTATGAAACAGGACCTATCATAAGTAGGAGTTTTGCATGAAATGTTTTTCCTTAGTAGAAGGGTTTTATTCGGTGGTGGGGCAATTTAAGGACAGTATAAAATAATTGATAAGAAATAAAGTAGAGGACAAAGGATGCTCGCGCAAGCTTTGGGAAGCTAGAGAAGGCAGAAGGGAAAGAATGAAAGACCAGGCAGGGGATTATTGACATAAACAGAATAACTAGAGATCCTAGTCACTCATATGAAGATATGATTAAGTCTAGAGAGGCATATTGAGGAATGGGGAGAGAAGACACACAGATTAGAGCTCCTCGCTTCACAAGGTTCGTTGCTGCTGCCATCACACCTGCTACTGTAACTCTGTTGTCAAGGTGGGGTAGGGAGATGTGGAGTTGTTTTCTGTTCCTAGTCTGCTCACTCCCCGTGGGTGGGACAGCCCAGCTGTGCAGGATGTTTAATTCTCTGCATTGCTCTAACCACAGGTACCGGGGGAGAGATTAGACGTTCAATTTACTGTGCAACTCTGTAGTCGCTATTTTTGTTCCTAGGGTTTCCACCTAGTGCCCTGATGCACAAAAGGTAAGAAAATGAAATGAAGAAAAAAAAAAAACGGAAAGGAGAGGACAGGAGAGGAGAAAAGAAGAGAACAGGAGAGGGGAGGGGGAGAAAGAATGAAAGAAAACTGGCCATCATTCAGGGAGGGGCAGCCCACTGATTGCTGGTGCCAGCAGAGCATACAGTGCCATGCTGTAGTGCAGCATCCTTTGTTCAGAGGAAGGCAGAAGATGCATGCATCTTATATCCCAAGTCTGTCCTGTGTGGCTTGATTCAGCCATGCTGTTTTACATATTGTTTTTTCTTCTTTGAAGATTCCGAGCACGGCAGGCATTTGTTCTGAGCTGGAAATCCACCTGCAGCCAGATGGGGTGGCCAGCCTTTTGACTGAGTCCTTTATCTCTGTTTTGCTTCATCTACAAGATGCTTAGTTCAGATTGATTTTACTTTCAGGGTACATGTCTTCCTCTTTCTTCCAATTACACACATTTTTAGTCAACTTTCTCTGAGTAGCTCTGAAGGAGTCTCACCCTATGTTCAGCCATGTTGTCTTCCTTCTTATGCCCCTAAAGGGGCATATAAACTGACTAAAAAGTCACTTTATATTAGCATGGAGATTTAAATATGTTTGAGGTATAATAATATGACCATGATTTTTATGTTAGAATGTTATATTGCCATTGATCTCAAGTTTACTGTGAGAAACGTAACAATTGTTATTTGTTAATATTCTGCAGGGCTTCAACTTCTAAGACAACAATGGTTGATCAAATATACCAGTCACCAAGAATCAACCCTTGTGGTATAAAAAATGATGAAATTTGGCAAATAGATATAACACACTAGGAATCTTCTGGCACATTTCAATGTATTTATCTCTCTGTTGGTGCCTACTGTGTGGAATTTGGTGGCTCTAGAACTCCACCACAATCAAAGTCCATTGAGCCCCTGTGTGTTCATGGTGTCAAGGGTTACACACTTTAATCTTCACCTGTCAGCCACACTCTGAGACAAAGACTTACTATTTAAAACTCAAACCTCAAACAAAAAGGGGCACTATAAGATTGAGCATTTACTAGAGGAATGCTTATATAAAGCACTTTACATTCTTTGAACTTTGACTCGGACAGACTCACCATGGTGGAGAGACATTTCATTTCCATGAAAGCTAGACCTTATCTGGCCTACAAGGATGGGGCCCTGTGGATTTCTCATTTGAGAGTGAGGGACACAGTTGTCTTATTACCTGGGGAGAAGCAACCTCATCTCTGATCCTGGGCTGCAGGAGTTGGTGCTATCCCTTTAAGAAGGAAAACGAGAAGAATGTAATGGATCCATTGCTCTTTACTATACACTCTCAACATAGAGATTCAGCTGCTCTCTGCACACACTGAATAGATGGTACAAAATGCCAGGATCCTCTCCATCTCAGAAAATGGCTTCCAGCAGTGGTAGAACAAACCATCTATAAGTCTAAGGTGGCAAAGATAAAAAGGATTTAAAAAAAATTTTTTCTGTTTAATTGTATGCAAAAAGTAAGAGGCATAATGTTTTGGCCACTGTACCTCTCGCTTTTTATGGAGTCCCCTGGGGAGACCCCGACGCACCTCTTGTACTCCCAGAGCCTGACTGCCCCTTCCTGGGCCTTGAGGGTGCTGTGAGAGGGCGTACCCCACCCCAGATAGTCCAGTGGCCAGCACTGACTGCCTCGTGCTTGCTATTTTTGTCCAAGGAGTTCCTGCTCTCTTTGGTCCCTGATATCACTTACAGCTCTCGCTGTGTTCCCTTTAGTCCCCAGGGGTGTACGAATCACACTTTCACTTGGCCCAGCTGCACTGAGGAAGCTATCTGAGCTACATGAGTCCTGCCTGAGTGCTAAGTTCCTTTGTGCTCAGCCAGCACTGCCAAAGGCCCAGTGTCCCTGCATGTTCTCATCAGCGGATGCCTACAGAGAACAGCTGAGATTTGGGGTAGCCTTTATGCCACTCTGCTGGCCTCCTTCTTGTTGCTGTTGCTTGTGACCTATTGTGGAAAGCTGAGGCCTGCAATCTGGCCATGCTGCAGTCTTACAAAAGCCTGCCATACGAAATCCTGAATTGCTGAGCCTTTATTACATCTTCCAGCACCTATACTGCTCCCTTGAAGAAGCCTCTTGCATTTAGCTGTTCCTTTATTGTGAGAATTGGCAGCTACCACCATATAGAGAATCTCACAGGGACTGCCATGGCCCCTCTGGTCATATTTTGATCTGCACTGCCTGCCCATATATACACTTGGTCCTCAGGAGCAGCTATTTTCACTGTTTACAACTCATACATTCACTTCTGGATACCAAGGCTCTCATTTAAGGCTGTCATTGTTGCCTTGCTTGCAAATTCTACGTGGATCAGTCCATGTAACAATAATAATAATAATAATAATAATAATTAATAATAATAATAATAATAATAATAATAAGATGATGATGATGATTCTCATCTAAATACTATACTACTCATACTTAGTGCTTGAACTAAGGGCTAAAGCTTAGCTCCCTAACAATCTTATGGGCAGTTGGGTGGAGGACTCTGGTCTTGCACAAATCATCTCAGCATTTGAACATCTCAGACAAGAGCGGTTTGGGCGTCACTTCTGTAATCCGTTTCCATTCAAACTGCCCCGCCCTCATACGGCTATTTTCTGAATGTTTCTTCTGGGCTCCTAACTTGAGCCTGTATTAATGCAGGTAACTTTACAATGACACAGTACCCACGAGGAGGATGCCAGATGGCTGAAGGCTCATCAACCAGCTCTTTGGGCACATAGTCGGCTGCCGTGGTGCTGGCTACTGCTCCATGTGCATCACTCCAGTTCCACTTAATCATTCTGGATCCTGGGGTGCAGTCCAGGGTGTGCTCTGTGCTGCTTCTCATGTGTTCTCGAAAGAGAGATTTCTATTTCCCGATGCTGACTGCAGGTCTAGTTAGATATACCTCATCTGGGAACCTAGAATATTATTTTAGATCATCCCAGTGATATTGCCCATTGGTCAAATCCCAAAAGTTGGCTTTTGGGCTCAACCTTTGAATTTGGATTCTTGAAGCAATCAGAGTAATTTTTTTTCTTCTTCTTCTTGCAGTCCTAAGAGCCCACTGCACACCATTTCAGCAGATACCACATGCTGAAGCCATGATGACCTTTCCTAAATCTTTTCCTCTTTACCCCATCCGTCTTTCCTAAATGGGTGAACAGAATAAAGAAAGGGATACGAGGGAACAATGGCAAGAATTATGTATCAGAGATAAGGGGCTATTGGGGTCTCATGCCCAAACCCTCCTGAAATGCACAGTTAGGGGTAAAAGCCTGCAGAGCCTTCAGGGACACACAGCCAAGTAGGAACAAAACACTTAGCCTCAAGTACTGAATGCTCTGGCCCTCTCCTCCCCATCCTCCAGTTCATCCTTGGGTTGGCCCCAGAATCAACCAGGTAATAGACCACCCTGGCTTTTCCTTGTCTTTCCCTATCCCCTGTATGAATTCCTTCATGTTGTTCTTGCTCTTTTGATTCTATCATTAAAAAGCCCTTAAAGCTTTGGCTCAAGGCTGCCTTCACATGACTGCTTCACAGTGAGGTGTCTCAGTTCAGGGCAATTTATCCAGGCCTTCTTTGAGACTGCATCAGACCCTGACTGAGCAAGCTACAGCCTTTGCCCCATGCTACAGTGGTGGCTTGCAATACTACAGACCAAAAGTCTAAATGTTTTCCTACCAATATCGTATTACCTATTAATTGTACTCATGCTTAAAATTGGTCTATCTTTATTCATCAATAAGGTGAAGTCCATAAGTGAGTTATCTTGGAAAAACTGGTATTCATTCAGGTAGTGAAGGACCAGCAGATCCTGGCCTCCTGTATCCAGCTCTTCTTTGAGGTTCACACATATGGCATCAGGAGCTGTGGAGACTCACGCTATCTGCCTTTTCTCTGGCTCCTACACCCCACCCACTTCCTACTCCCACCCCCAACTGAATGCATGCAAATGAACTGAGCTACAGTTTCCCAAGGTTAACCTACATCTGGGGATCCCACCCATATACGAAAGGAGGAAACCTCTGCTAGTCTCTCCTCGTGGATGGCATTGCTGCTGGGTGTTGGCTTCTTGTAAATACATACATCTCTCCTTAGCCATTCCCAAACTGTCTAGCCCTCAGAGGGGCTCAGGAGTGAAGGTTCAGGGCCAGGGGGATAGAGAACAAGTGCCTGTTTCACACCCCTCAGATTGGCTGATTTCATTAGATTTCCAGAGTGTCAGATCCAACTGAAGGTGATAGTGCCTCTGCATGAGGGCTTCTGGGTCCTGGCTTTATGGAGGGAGGGCAGGAACAAAGTCAGGACTGTGGACCTGTGTCTCTTTTCCCACATTCTCCTTGCATAGGCCCCAAGGGTCTCTTCCTGGCTTAGTCTACTTGGTTCCTAATGCTACTTATTTTACAAACTATGCTTTGTAGAACTTGATTAGATTATGGTGTTTATTAAATGTGAGTTTGTGCCTTTTTCTCTTGATCTCCCAATAAATGTACATTTGGGGAATAGAGCAGTCTAATAAAAACCCAGACAGCTTTCTGGAGTCCAGCTTATTGGTGATGTTTTTATGTCCCTTTTACAACTTAGAACAGCATCCTCAGACTCTTATTGATGCAGCCTTCCTCATCTCACCAGGGAAGAATAGAGAAAATGTACAAAGTGTGAGCGTCTTTGCAGGTGGTTCATACTGATTAAAACGTCCCCTTGTCAACTAAAGAGAAGGAAATTATCTGAAATAGTAAATGTGTGCTGTGCTTCTATGCTGCTAAAGGTGGAGTTAATCTGGTATGTGGGGGTGCTGGCCAGCTTTGTCGGACAGGAATCTGGAAGTTCTAGTTCTTCAGTAGCTCTCAGGGAGGTCCACCTGTGCTGTGTTCTTGGAACTGACAAACAGAAGCCAGACACACAATAAGTTCTGACGCCTGTGATCCAAGCTGTGAAGCCTCTTGATGAGCTCCCAGTGTGGAGCGTGCTTCCAGAGATAATAACTACACATCCTCTCCTTGCGCTGCACAATGAGTCTGATCCCGTGGACCAGTCTAGAAAGCTTGATGAAGTTAATGAATGCTGTGGTTTAAGGCTCTGGTCACCTCTAGGTCTGTGGCTTTCAAAGACCAGGCAGATGGCTCAGTGGAAGAAGTGCTTCCCTGGCAAGTGCAAGAGCTGAGTTCAATCCCCAGTTCTGAAAAATAAAGTTCTGTGGCTTCCTGCATTAGCCCAACTCAAACAGAACATTCCAGTCAGAACTGGAGCATCCCAGCATCTCAGCTGATGTCGTTTCAAAGTGATTGTCAGCTAAATCAACATGATTACATTTTTCAGTCTTAAAAAATTTACATGAAGATGTGCAGCTAGAGAATATACTAAGGAATGATTTTATGAGAGATTATTACATTTTGTGTAAGTGATGATCTAAGTGAAAATAAGGGCATAGAAAGTTAACAGTGAAGTATTTTAAGATCAAGCAATTTAAGACATTTAATTAAAAATAATCTATGATACATACAATTAAGGTAATCTGTAAAAATAGATTTCTGCACCATGATACAAATAATCATGCTACAATACTTTGGAGAAACTTCTCAGACCAGCAGAGGTATCAGCTCAAAGGGACAGGTTTATTTTAGAGTAAGTAAATCTGAGAGAAGCTGCTCTGGCATTAGAGACAAGACAAGCAACGTCATGCAGGCTACAAGGTCTTTATAGAGTCCCAAGAATAAGACTCGTGTGTAGCCTCAGCACAGCGTTTTATGTTAGGTTATGAGCTTCACATCTGCCCTCAGAATGGCCACTTGAACATCCTCCTACCTCCACATTCTCAGCAACTTACAAACATCCCTTAATTCCATTTAAAACAATACCCAAGGTACTACTTTTGGCAACATATCCCTAGCTAGCTCTTCACTTCTCAACGTGCCCTTGTACCATGCTCCATACTTGTAGTATTTAGGTTCTTTCTTAATTTTGACCCATTTCACACAGGGCTGCACCACCTTGTTGCCAGAATCCCTTAGCCCATTGCTAATAATCTTCTTGCTGACCTGCAACAACATGTGAAGCAGCTGACCCCTCTCTTTTGGAAGCATGCTGTTCCCTTGGCTCTACGCTGCCCACGCTGGTTCACCCCACCCCTAAGAACTTTCCTCTTTCTCATTGTCCTTACCTGTGTCTTCTGCATTTTCTGAGATCCTAGATACTGGTATGTGTGTGACTGGGCTAAGTTCTTCGGCATGCTCCCTTCTGCTTATACCTACTCTTCTTGAAATTTCACCCAATCTCCCAGCCATAAACGCTTTCATACCCTGAGGGCTCCTAATTTTATACTTCAGTGTAAACCTCAGCTGTGAAATCAAGCCTCTTCGATCCAAACTTTAATTGATGCTTTCTCTTAAATGCTCAGAAAGCATTTCAGGCCAACATATCCAACCCTGAGCTGTGGATCCTACCAAGCACTAGCCCTCCTCATTTCAGTTGATGGCAATTGATTCTTACTTAGTTCAACATTTCAAGTGACTGCTGACACCGCCTTCTCTTGCTCTCTTACCCAATAATTGGCCCATGCTTCTGGGACTGTCCTCAAATGTGCGCAGCCTAACCACATCCTCATGCTAGTGCCAGCAGCCATGTCCAAGCCACCATTAGGACTCATTCAGATTATTGCAGTGTCTCCTTAACTGCATGTGTTTTCTAACTTATGAAGTTCTATGGTTTATTCCAACAAAACATACTATAATACTTTTCTTGTACATAGAAATAAGACCATATTACTCCTCTGCTCAAAAAAGAAAACAAGAGACAGGAGGAGGGACAGAGGGAAGTGGGAGGGAGAGAAGCAAGCAAGGAAGGAAGAGCAGGCTTTGGTCCTCCTTTCCTCCTTGTCCTGTCCCTTACTTCTCTCTCCCGCACAGCAGCTCAGCCACACTATCCTTGTTATTCCTAGAGTGCATTTACCTCAGATGCTGTGCATTCCTTGGCATCTGCCACTCTCACTCCTCCACATCCCCAGGTATTTGCCAGAATGACCCTTTCTAGGATAGAGTTTCCTAATAGAAAAATTATTTTATATTATCTTATTTTAATTTTTTATTTAGGACAGGGTCTACAGGGTGTACAGAGTCTCACTACTCAGGTTGAACTCAGTGATTCTCCTGTTTTCAGCCTCCTGTGTGCTAGGATTACAGGCGTGCACCACCATGCCCAGTATCAATCACCACCTCAAGGTGCATGGGGGTGGCACCAACATGGCATGCTGGGAATTGAACCCCAGCCCCTGCATCTGCCTAAGCAGGTGCTTTAATCTTCTGAGCTATCTGGCCAGCCCAGAAAAGTTATTTTTAAGGTGGAGAATCACCTTTCACCCCTCGGTACCTTCAAACCTTCTGAGCTCTAGTTTTCCCCATTATACTTGCTATTTCCCACAATGGATGGGTTGCTTTTCATTCTCTGGTAGACTGTGAGCTCTATGAAGGCAGGAAACAAACCAACAAAAGACTGTTGGAACCTGCTACACAGCAGACAGTGAGTAACTTGCTGAGTTAAGCATTATCCATAGCTGCTGTTCAGAGCAAAGAAGGAGCCAAGATAGGTGGTCTCAGAAGGAGGGAAGCAATTAGTCTGTAAGGAGCTTTCCCAAGGTCCCAGAAGGCATGTGTTACAGTGGCCACCATGTCCTGACACCACAGCCCACACTCTTCACTGCTGGGCAGACACAGCGTATGGTGGGCTGAAATGACACAGAGCTCAGCTCAAATGAGTGTCTTCCCACTCGTCCTCTACAAAACCCAAAGCAGATTTCATAGCTACTGCACTTCAATTTTCTTAGCCGATAAGATGTAATTAATAAGAGAATCTGCTTCTCTGGGTTGTGATGCCAGGTAAGAGAGATCATTAGGGTTATTTCAGGACAGGAGGCATAAAACTGTGCTACAGCACTTTTGAGAAATGTGTATTTTCTCAGTGGCAAAGGGGTTGGATGTCAGCTTCTCCACACTGGTAAAATCACTTAAAGAACTGAAATTATGTGGGTCTGAAGTTTTGCATGAAAGTGAAACAAAAATGCACTCCTGTTCATATACTCCATGGCAAAACAAAGCATTGAAGTTAATGGAAAATGAAGCAAGGTTCCTATTTCTTTTTAATGTCACTTTTCTATCTCAGATACTAAAATTTTAAATGTTTGATCCTGGACTTCGCTGCCTATCATGTGGCGGCGGCTGCCGCCTCACAGGTGGGTGAGCCGTGTGCCTCTCGGCGACCCTGCGCAGGTAGAAATCACCACCCTGATGCGTTAGAACAGACATCCAGGGCCGGGGATCCTTGTGCACTTTCCTCTTCACCATTATGGCTCAGCCAGTGCGGTCATTCTACTCGGAGTCTCAGCACTTGTAATACGACCATCCCCATTTCTCTTTTTTTTTTTTTCAAATAATCATGAGAAAGCTTGTCAAATGCATTGTTGATAATGTGGCACAGAACTTCCCTGGCCAATCATCTAGATTCTGAGCCAAATGTGCCCCTTCTCCATCAGGGTATGGTCCTGTCTGGGTTCCCCCAGTTCATTGGCCTATGCTTTGAACCAAGTAGTTAGTTTACATTTATCACAAACATAATTAATTTTTGCGTTCACAAGAAAAGCAGCACTAATTCCGTGCTCTCCAGGGAAGCCCTTTTGCTTTCAGAATTTGCGCTTGCAGGGAAATTTGTGCTTCTAGACTCTAGAAGCTGTCTGCCCACCAGGCTTGGTTTCTCGCAAGCTCCTGCACGAGCCAGGCGGTCTAAGCCCCACCCCACCCCACGAGCGTTTGCCTTTCCACGAGCACACATGTGCGGACATCATGCGGACAGTTGCTCCACCTGCAGAATACAACTCAGTTCTTCCACTTCCCTCTTCTCCCCTTGTCTGGAGCTCAGTCCCATTCCCTTCAAGGAATGTCGAGCTCCCTGATTCCTATTAACTGTCTTTACCTTGTTCTTTATTTATGGGCTTGTCTTTTTCTGTAAGAAAAACCATGTGATATTTAAACCTGAGTGTTGGAGTCATTTCACTTAACACTGTGGTCACAAATGTGCAATGATTCAAGTATGGCACTCTTTGGAGGAGAGTGGCCCTGCACTGTGTAGAAACACCGCTCACAGTGGCAATCCAAGATTCAGTCCTTAGAGACTGTGCGACTGGATGGTTTGTCCACTTCTGTCATGTTACTGGTTTTATTCCCAACACCAATCTAATGTCACCAACTGCCCAGTAAATCTTTCTCAGAGGGTGGTCCATGCAAGCATTGTGGTTACAATTTTTTTAAATCCAACGCATTGTCAGTTTTTAATCTTTTATTTCTTTATTTGATACAGGTCTCACTACACAGCTCAACTAGCAGTGATCCTCCTGTCTCAGTCTGCCCAGTGTTGGAATCATAGGTGTATGCTACCACACCTAGTTTCAGTGGATGGCACAGAACTCCAGGGTTCTGGGGCCAGCACAGCATGCTACTGGTATTGGGGACTGAACCGGGTCCTTGCACTTACAAGGTAGGCACCTAGACCACCGAACTATCTCCCCAACCCCAACTCCAACTTATCTTCTCTTGCTCCCCATTCTTAGCCCCATCTCATCTTGCCTTCCTACATCTGTACTCCTGTCAGTCTTTCTGTCTAGCCCAGTGAGCTTGTCCAAGTGTTTTTGGATGCTTATGTCCCCAGAACTCTTCTAATGACCCTACATTTAAACTTCAAGCCACCGAGAGGCACACATAAAGAACAGCTTATGTCAACAAAATGATGTACATCTGAACTTAAATAAACTAAGTGCTTGTGCACACAAGTGAACATCCAAATACGGAGAAATTTTTCAGCATTTTACAGAGGAGACATCTTCAGGTTGCCTGGCTGATTACACTTGTACTTGAATAACTTCATAAGACAAAACAATATGTGCTGCAGCTGGGGGCTAGTCAGGAAAGTGGCTAGCCAAGTAGCCAAAACCTTCTAATGATTTTAAGGAGAAAATTCACCTATCGCTTGGTCCTTAGAGGCTAAAAGCGATAAAGTAAGTGTAAGTTTCTTGCTCATGGATAGCAGGGACTCATTAAGGTCTCCTGAACTGCCGCAGTCCTTTGGCATTTTGTGGAGGATTTCGCTCAAGTTGTGTCCTGATTTTATCTATTCTAGAGAAATAGTGTTAATGTAGTGCCTTTCTCAAAGGTGCTGTGAATGTTTGTCAGCTAAATGCTGATCATATGCCTTCAGGATGAAATGTAGAAGATAATAATAAGCTTATGTTCTCCCTCACAAATTACCTACTTATTCATATAATGCCAAATTCCAAATTCTTCCACCATTTACTGTACCACGGTAAATTGTCATATGTAAATAATAAAATTACTGAAAGAAGTAAAAAGCAAAGCACATATAAAAGTACTTTTTAGTGGCACATAGGTTTTCAACATATTCTGGAAATTTAACGCAATGAGATCTCTTAAAGTGCTTTTTACAGAGGAAGAACCAATCAAGTGCAAGGAAGACACCCCTCATCCCTGTGCCTTGGCGCCTCCTCACTCTTTAATTTGGAATTTTAATGTCCTCAGCTTGCATTGTCATCAAATTCAGGCACAAGTTATGTGGAGAAACAAGGACAAAAGAAATAGGGAAGCGAAGGAAGAGAAAGAGAATAAAAGAGACTTAGAAAACCTGGGGAGAGGTCAGCAAAATAGCTCAGCAGATTAAAGCATGTGTTTAGGCAGATGCAGGGGCCAGAAGCCCCCAGTGCACACTGAGAAGGTATTTGAGACTGGGGGTGTGGTGGCACAGGCCTGTAATCCAATACTTGGGAGGCTGTAAACAGGAGGATCACTGTGAGTCCAATTTACGCAGTGAGACCCTGTAGATCCTTTCCTAAATACAAAAAGAGAGAAAGAAAGAAAGAAAGAAAGAAAGAAAGAAAGAAAGAAAGAAAGAAAGAAAGAAAGAAAGAAAGAAAGAAGAGAAGGAAACAGTGGCTTTAAAAGCATGACAGGGACAACAAAATCCCCACATGCATTCTTTATTACAAATTATTTTTTAACTGATACACAGCCATTGAATTTGTATATATTAATGGAGAACTGTGTTTTTTTTTTTTTTTTCAGAAATGGGGATTGAACTCAGGCTCTTGCGCTTGCCAGGCAAGCACTTATTCTACAGAGCTATCTCCTCAGACCCCAAGAGCCATGTAATGTTTGATATACGTATATACCATGTAAATTTATATTCAGTTAAATATATTCATCTCCTTATATATTCATATTTCTTTATGTTCAAAACCTCAACATACTTTCTGAACTCACAGAACATTACTGCTATAACCATTCTAGTGTGTATTTGCATACCAAAATATGTTTCTTCTATCTAACTACAATTTAGTGCGTGTTCATCATTGTTTCTTCAACATAACCTCTCTCGGCACTCACTTCAGCCTCAGCATTCTGCTCTCAAAATCTATAAAATAGCCATGCTGGCCCTGTCCCCTCACAAGCTGAGCTGGTGACAGAGTCCAGGCTTGGTGGTGCATTCCTATAATTTCGGTGTGGGTAAGCTGAAAACAGCAGGATCTCTGAGTCCAAGCTGCTTAGTAAGAACCTGCACACACACATACACACACACACACACAATAAAATCAATTTTGAAAAAAAAATCATCATAGGAGGCAACACATGCAGTACCATCTTCATTTGCCTGAATTACAGACCTTTCATTTTTCTTAAACTGGATTAAACAGGGTTTCTTCATCCATTCATCAGCTGACAGATCCTGGTTATGTCCGCTTCTTGGCATTTGTGAATAGTACTGCAACTGTGGGAGCGAAGATGGTCCTTTGCCGCTCTAATTTCATTTTTTTAATAGAGGTAAATTTCTAGGTCCTGAGGTAGTTTCATTTTTTAATTTTTATGTACCTCAACAAAAATTTCCCCCAATGACTGTATCAGCCTGCGCTCCTAGTGACACTGCAAGCGTTTCCCTCTCATGTTCTCACCTGCACAGGGAATCCGCAGCATTTCTGATAAAAACCATTAAACTGAGGGCGGCAGCTCACTGCATTCTTCCCTAAGTTAATTGGTATAATTTAGATAGATGAAACTGTCACATGCACCATAGGGAATTTGTACCTACACATGACGCACTCTGGTTCTTCTTATTTCAGTACCCATCCCTTCCTTCCAATCCTTGTTCTCTCCTCACTGACAAAGCTTTGTTTCCATTTTATTCTTCTTCCCACTTTATTGGAAAGGAAAAGAAAAGCATGATAAAGGAGAAAAGGAGAAAAATTCTCATTATATCTCTGCCTGGCATTTTCCTGTTGATAAAGGGAGTCAAATAGATATACATATTTTTTACCAATTGACTATTTGTATGTCTTCTTTAAAAAATGTCTATTTAGTCTTGTTTCCCACTTCTAATTGGATGATTTTATTGCTATGATTTCCACTCTGTTGTCTTCGTACTAAACTAAGAAGCTTTCAGCTTGTAATCAATAACTTTTGTTGTCTTCTGCTCCATTCCCTGGATGCCTAATTCATTCCATACTTTTTACCGGGAAGAGATGCTGAATTTTATCAAATGTTTTACCTTTGTGTATGGAGATAGCCATAAAATCTTTCTCTATCACTCTGTTGGTGGGCTGAAGCATATCTGCTCATTTGCATATATGGAGAAGCCTTGCAGTGGGGTGAACTCAGCTATCATGGTGATTACTGGATCATAGCAAGCTTGGTGATTGCGATGAACATTATGTGCAGCTCAGCTTGCTTTGCTGGTGTTTTCTCAGAATTTTTTGATCTATAATTATCAAGAATATTGGCCCATAGTTTCCATTTTGGTTTTTCTTTGTCTGGTTTTGTATCTATATTATTTAGGCCTTGGAAAATATGTTCAAAAGCTGTCTCCTACTTCTATTTTTCTGAAACAACTATAGGAGAATTAGCATCAGTTCTTGAAGTATCAATTAAAATTCAATAGAGAAGACATCTGTTCCTGGGCTTTTCATTAATTGAAAACTTTTATTATTAATTTGGTCTCATTATTTATTATTAATATTTATTATTAATATTTCTTCATCATTAATCTTGGTAGGGTATAATATATGTCTAAGATTATCTTCATTTATTCTGTGGTAACAGACTTGTCATTTAATTGTTCATAATAATCTCCAATGAATTTATGCATTTTATGCTCCAAATACATCCTTTAACCATAATATGACAAAGTAGAGATAGTTAATGGCCCAAAAAGTCCCAAAGAAATTTAAAAGCATTTGGAAATCTGTTAAGACCACATCCTGCCAGCGTTTTCCTTTCACAGCTATCCAGCAGGCCCATATTTATTCTGGAGCAGTTGTTTATTGAGAGATTGCTGGGACACTAGCTTTTTAAAATGTAATAGGAAAAAATGGAGATAATGTTAAAGATGATCTATAGGAGAATATTCTGCTTTAATATTTTATTGCCACATATCATAGAAGAATTTTTGTTTTGAGACTAAACTTATCACTCAGTGCCATCCTTATCGAAGCAAATTATGTGACTGAAGTTTCTCACATCTTACTACCCTTTTTCTTCAGAGAACCCTCTAAAAGATACTAGAATATTTTTTAGAAATTCACACAAACACCATTATGTGTTGCAGTATCCTGCTAAGTATAGTTCCTGTGCTGGTGTTATCATGCTTGCCTGCATTCCTCATGTTTAATATCTAAACTCATAAAGTACTGAAATATTTTTTTAACAAATGTCACCAAAAACTTCATTAACCCACTGAAATAGTAACACATCACTAGATTTAACCCAGTATGGATAATACCTTTAATTTGGTTGTTTTGTTGGTGACTTTGGACAAATGTCCAAAGTAGCCTGACTTCACAGGAGTTCTTTGCTATTTTTGTGGTTCAACTTTCAAGGACACACCATTTTGTGAGCTTTCAAAAAATATTACTATAAGTTATTTAGCACAGATTTTTCACTACATCACAGGATTATGGAGTACCGTGCAGTACAGGTATGTTGTTAAAATTAAATAGGTTTCTGAGTAAGATGGTTAAGAACATTAGAAATGTTTTTAAAAGTGTGGGAAAGCTTTATAACAGTCTGGGAAGGGTTTCTAAAGCCTTAAAATACATATCAATACTAAGATAAATGTAACATCACCACTTGACTGATTTTCACTTATCGCAGGGGGGTCTGGAACGTGACCCCCACGATAAGTGAGGGTCTGCTGTGTTTCATCAGCTGGAAAAGGCGCAAGCAGTTCCATCCTCCTTCTTTGCCCTGACTTCACAAATGCCTCGGTGCATCTCAAGCCCAAGCAAACTTCTTCCAGAAAAACATGCTCAGGAATTCATAGATGCTTGTGATTCTATCATGTTTGAGAAATGAAACTACAAGCGCTAGCGAGTGAGAAGATGTACTGTTTCCTAGGAGGAAACAATACATAGAATGTCAAAGCTGTTATGGCGTTGATCTAGAATATTCCTTATAAGTCTCATGTTCAGAGGTGAGGATTTTGGAAAGTGCCTGGATTATGGGGATCCTATACAAATCATTGGACTGATTTGTTGGTGAGCTACAGGTAAATGTGCTGTTAGGCAGAAGGGTTTGCTAGAAAGAGGTGTGTAATTAATTTGGCTAAAATCGGCAAGAAATAACCACAGAATAAATAGCCTGAACAGTGGGCTATATTGAACTTTTCTCTATAATCAATTAGTCCACCTCCTTTAAATTCAGACTTACACAAAGTTAGGAAGTGAAAAATGTAAAATATTATTTTCCAGAATGATACATGAATGCACTCAAATCCAGTGTCCAGTAGAGCTCCCATTTTAAATGAGGTCTACTGAGCCTGGCCTCTACTGTCCCCTTTCCTACCAGCACCCTGGACTTCTGATCTCAGGCCAAAGTTAACACTGAGCTCTGCTTATAGCAATCCAGGTTTCTCTAGGTCATTTCTTCAAATCTATGCTAACTCCTACTTATAATCTTTAAAGTCTGTGAATCAGGTGGTCCAGCACAATCACCACAAGTCTCCACTCCTGGTACCATATTTTGTGTTGATTAATTTACCCATCCCAGAGACAAAATATTCAAAACCCTCAGCTACAGAAGGAGAGCCTTACTTTGGCTGCCAGTTTTGAGGTGATTCAATGTATTGTCTGTCTCCAAGGCAGAAATGTCACCATGGAGGAGCAGCAGACAAAAACAAAAAAGCATCCTAACCACATGGTTTTATTCTTATGCCATACAAACTTCATTTTCCCATAGAAAAGAATAAAAATGTGTTTGACTACATTTCTCTAATTATTCAAACAGCAGACATGGCAGCCAGGAAACAAAGTGAGGGAAGCAGCAGGAGCAGGGATTGATCTGGAGGGCCAGCCAGATAGCTCAGCAGATTAAAACACCTGCTTTAAGCAGACATGGAGACTGGGATTAGATGCCCTGTATGCCACGCCAGCCCCACCACCAGGGCACGCTGAGAAAGCAACTGAGACTGGGTGTGATGGTGCACACCTGTAATTCCCGAGCTTGGGAGGCTGAAAACAGGAGGATCACTATGAGTCCAATCTGTGTGGTGAGACCCTGTAGACCATGCACTAAATACATAAAAGAAAGAACTGATCTGTCTAGCTCCTACCCTAGTTTCAGCCTCCTACACTTTACTGTACTTCTAACAGTATATTAAACTATGAATTCATCATGAATACACTGACCCCATGATCCAATCATGTTCCAATATCTACTTCTAGGTGCATAAAACTTGAGGAATAATTTAGATCTGTGCTACACCAGCTGAGTACTCTCTTCCATTTACACTGGCACAAGTTTCATCTTATCCCATTCATAGAAATTGAGTGTCCCTGGCATTCCATATGTCTTTCTCTCCATGACACAGCAGCCAAAGATGTGTTAATGATCATAAAATTAGCACTTCTTTGCCTCAAAAATGCATCTTTATGTCCCTCATCTCTGTCCTAATGAGAGCGCTCACCTCTGTCTCATGGCTGGAGACCTTCAACCACAAAATCAGTGATGTACATATCCAAGGATAAGGTCTGCGTTTGTCCTGCACAGAGACAATCTCCGGAATCTTCTTCAGTTTTACCAGGATTCCTTGGATGAAGATTCAACATTGATATCCTCATCCTAAAGAGATGATGGTAGGACTTCTAGACTTCCACATAGGAGACAATAGGGGAAACAAAATATTCAGCAAAAGCCATACAGGAACAATATGTGCAAATTTCAATCCATCTATCATAGAAGTTTATCTGAGAAAAATAAATACATAGGCATATGTTCCCCAAATGAACAGAAGTTGTTTCTTTACAAATAAACACGCACCAAAAGTCTCAGAATTTCTGACAAAGTGGAGGATATGTGCTATTATGGTGTATGCAATAATTATTTAACAGTTAGCAAAACAGAAAGCCCCCCAAAACATACCACAGTGATAGAGGAATTAAAATTTGGAATTAGAAGCAGATGCCTGAATTCTATTGAACAGTCATCTTTTTAATATGTATAAGTCATTAGTAATTTATACAAGTATTTCACATTTTGTTCTCCTGTATTCTAAATAGTGTCAGGAAAGCTCATGGTGGTCATGAGATGCCAGTTAGGGTTTTAATATACATGAAAAAATGTGAAATGTTATTTGTAGCCGGCCAAGAACTTGATAACTGATTATCATCTCTCCTTCCCAGCATCTTCCAACCCTTATAATTAAAATTTGTCTATTTCAAATTTTTCTCTTATCATGTAGTTAAACAGTGTTTTGAAATATTAAGTGGAAAAACACCACTGTTTTAAAAGATAAGAAGCACACAAAATGAAGACCGCATGGTACTGTTGGTGACTCACTTTCAAAACAAAAGTGATAAAATCCCAGCCCTAATGAAATAGAAATTTACTTGAACACATCAACAAAGATTAGGTTCTCAGTAAATTAGTATACTTACTTTCTTTGCTTGCCAAAACAGCAACAGAAAAGCATCCTAACCACACGGTTTTATTCTTGCCATACAAACTTCATTTTCCCATAAAAAAAGAATAAGCATGTGTTTGACCACATTTCTCTAATTATTCAAAATGTTTGCATACAAACAGAGCAGAGGCAAGTGCCAGTCACCTGAGTAAAAAGCTGGGCATTAGAGTGGATGGAAATGTCAAGAGAACCACAAAAGCTTCCCCTGGCATGACCAGAACAGTCTGGCCAGAAGGAAAAGCCAGCCTGACTTGTGCGAACCTACACACGCACCTCTGATCTAGCCGGCGTGCTCTAAGTATGTCATACCTTCTCTCTCTGAAGGTGCTGTTGACAATGGGAAATGTAGATATCCATAGACAAGCCAGAGATGACGGGCACTGTTCTTTGTACAAACTCTCAAAAGTACGCTAATGTTTGGGGTGAAGTAGGTTACGCAAACACTTTGTTTTAGTCACTTTTCTGTCGTTGGGACAAAATACTCAGCACTCACAAGCTGAAGGAAGAGGAGATTCTGCATAGGGGGTTTCAGAGGGCTCATTTCACTCTTTGCTTGCTTCCAGGCAGAGGGCACGAGATCACCCCACACAGGCAAGAAGCAGAGAGAGAGGAGGGGAGGCAGCATTGTCCCTCGGGGCTCCGAGCCCAGGGGCCATGCTAAGCAGGCTCCACCTCCTGGCAGCGAGGTCCTCCCCACGATTCAGTCCACTTACGACCACGGGAGAGGTTCATAGGCCGTTTCACACTTAAGTCCTACCCCCACTCCTTTTAGAGAAGATGACAGATCTTGTAGTCAGAAGATGAGGCAGTAACCGTGCTGCGCTGACTCTGGGGGTTTCTTACTTATTCTTCTTAGTTACAGCTTTAGTATTTCAGACCTGGGTGATAGTGTCTCTGTTAAATCTGATTAAAATTACTCCTCGAATTTAGTTGAAAAATGGAAAACTCTGTTTGTTATGCTCCCTGAATTTTGTGATCTAAATGAAAAACACTGAAAATAAGAACTTCTGTTGAGACCACAGGCATATCTAATGGGGCTTTTTCTCTTGCTTTACTGAGCTAGGCTGTGATACTCAGCAAAATCTTATTGGCACGATTACAGTGCTGTAATTTTATATAAACTGACTTCACCTTGTACATTTCAAGATGCATTAATAAATTACACAACCTGATAGCCACAGGGGTTTCTTCTATACTTCAGAAAATCAGGGGGGAAGTACAGCATATTGTGAGTCCAGTATTTTGATTTTTCATATACTTAAAATCACTATGTTCAAAATACATCAGGATGCTAAAATTACTTTGTAAAAATCAAGTTTTATAGGTGATATGAGTTATAAGTATGTATAATAGTATGTATATAAGGATTAAAATCACACATTATTTTCTAACAGAATACAATGGAGTATTATCAGCTACCAAAAAAAAAAGATAAACTGAAGGCTTTTATAGGTAAACAGACACAACTGAAGACCATACTGATAAGTGAAACAGATCAAACTGCCTATGTAAGCATCATATTATAGCCCTAGTGTAAGAACCTGGAGAGAAAATGCTACAATATATGCTGTAAAAGGCAAAGAAACTGCTTAAATGAAAGCAGCAGCTGGAGATGAAGAAGGAAGGGAGGGAGGGAGGGAGGCTGGGAAGGAGGGAGGATGGAAGGGAAGAAGAGAGGGAAGGAGAAAAGAAGGAAGGAAAGAGGGAAGGAGGGGGAGGGAGGGAGGAAGGAAGGTGGAAGGAAGCAAGGAAGAAGGAAATATGAATGTATACATCCAGGATAGTTAGCATAATTGCATTGCTGATTTCTACTGGTCTATTGAAAGGAACAGTTAATGCTTATTTATTTTCTTTTTAAAAAATTTTTGGCCAATTTTACATGCTTGTATTTGGTAATCTAAATAACTAATTTGAAGACAACAATATGCAATGTAACAACCATTGTGGAATTCCTATCATCTTATTTATTGAAGTTTTGTATAATACCTAGTTGTTTTGATTTTTATTGTCTTTAAAAAATAAAATTAAAAAAATATAAAATTTATGTTTGGATCTTTGTATGCAAAACTCTAACTCCAAACATCTCTGGTTCTTCTGAAAAATTATGAGATAACTACTTTTTACACTACTTTTGTGCTTCTACAGGGCAGCTCTCTCCTGCTTAGAGTTCCTCTCACCTGTGATAGGGGTGGTTGTTCTCTCCACCTCAGGCTGCTTTTGCTGCTGTCACATAACCTTTTTAAAGCTGTGTTCTCTTGGTGCTTATGTTGAGGATATTTTAGTGATAGAACACAGCCTCCACATTCACAGTCTCCAAGCCAAACAATTCCACCACCACCACCATCACCACCATCACCACCACCATCACCACCACCACCACCACCACCA
>PVKA01005332.1:0-43654 GCA_004027165.1 Ctenomys sociabilis
ACACACAAATAATGCAAGAGGAGTGCTGGTTGCCTCAGGTGGTGCCTTTGGAGCCTGTGGTAGCCACAGATAGCTGAGTGCCAGGCCGCACCAGCACGGAGCAAGCAGGATTCCACCAGGAATGAGCAATGGAACAAATATGCAATGTTCTCAGAAGGGAGGGGTGCAATTTAAATAAAGGCCTGGTTGCTCTGCATCCATAAATCATTTTTTATGAAGCTTCAATTCATAGCCACTAAACTGTAAAAACAGAAGGTGAGATGGTTATAGTTCATAGCTTTTATTAAGTTTGTTAACATAAATTATGTGGAAACAATCTCCCACCTCCTTCATGTTAGAAACTGTATGGATTCAGGTCAAATGTTCTGCTGCTACTGTACTAATACTACTTAATAGAATATTCAGTTCTGAGACTGGCAAAACTAAATGGTAACAGAATGTTTTAGTGTAGAAAATGTTGCTTTTAATCATCATCTTAATTTCAATTCCTAAGTGTGGCAGATGAGTTTTTGCTGCAGGTGAAAAATATGTGTCTTTGTGTATTTGTATTAAGGTGTGTGTGTGTGTGTGTGTGTGTGTGTGTACACACACATTGATAGCTTTTCTTTTTATTACCTGCTGCACTTTTATGCCAAAGATATCAGTGACCTGCATTTCTTCCATAGCTGACATACTCATCCTAAGACAAAAATATTATTTGAAAGATCCCCTTGTATTTAATCGCCTCAGGAATCCCCCAAAGCATGTTTTACCACTTATTCTTTAACAATGGCAGATTATAGTTTGAACCTTTTGTAAGCCTTGCACAGAAGTTGCCTCTGGTCAGACTGTGACTATAGTGATGGATGCTTCAGACTGAATGGCAAAGGCTGGCCCAGCAAGCACATCTGGCTATCTGCACCCTGCAGGGACCTTGAGGACACTGGGGAGAATGATTCCTTGTCCTTTGGATAGGCAATGTGGCTGTAAGAACAATCAGACCTGGTGACTTCAGTGTGAACTATGTTCTCGTTTGTCCTAGGATTTGGTCAGCTCAGGATGGGTTTCAGCAGGCACTTCCCTGCTGCAAGCCTGCTCCTGAGGTGCTAAGGGTTCTAGAGAGTCAGGGACCAAGTACGTGCTAACTTCAGGCTGAGTATTAATGGTGCAGGCCACAGCAAATGTACAACCAGTTCTGGGAGGGGAGGAGGACGTGCCTCCTGGCTTCATTTTTTTCTTTTGAAGTCTGCCATTGCTCATTATGGGAGAGAAGCGAAGCCAGTCTCCAGGGCCGGGTATGTGGGTGTATGGAAGGGACTCACATCTGCATGCACACCATGCTTTCCTATGGGATTGGCTATCTGTGCAGATAAAATTTCTAGAAAACTCTTAGATGGTGGAGAGCCAAAATAAATAATATGCCTTATTTATTTTTAATTTGTATTTACCGAGGTATTCTAGCAATTTACAAATTAAGTATTTGTAAATTGCTAGAATACCTGATCTAATCCAAGTTGTAGGAAAGCAACTCTGTTAAGATATTCCAGGAAAATGATATGGGGTTAGCCACGGCAGTGACTATGGTTGTTAGAACTACTAGAGCACTAGGAAATTACCCAGTTACACACAGGTTGTTCAAAAGGTCTTCTGGGATAGTTTGTGCTACAAAACCATGGGATGGGAAACTCAGGGTGCAGGGAATACTCTGGAGGGAGGATTCTGCTTTTGTAGGGTTTTGACATTTGGTATAAGAGGCTATTGAGACATCTGCTCCAGTTGTGCAGGAGCAGTTTGGTGTTGACTTTGAGAGACAGGACAGGATTGTAGTCTTCATGTAACCAACATGAACAGCTGAGAGAGCTTCCAAGATGGGAGTTGCAAAGCCTGAAGGAGTCCACACATGTTGAATTGGATGAAGAATGCCATTCTGGGAATCATGAAAGGGGGACTGGGGTGACTTTGTAAATCGAGGTATCTCTGCACCAGTGTAGACTTGCCATCAGTTAAATTTATCTTTGGCTAGCCTTTCCAGATCTTCATTTCCCCATTCTTCCTGATACAGTGGTGGTTTAGAAGTCTCCTATCTCTGTGGGGCCACTCTCAGGGTTGAGGTCACAGGTGGCAGCCTCTGCAGAAGCTGGATCAACGAAGTAGGGCCTGGGTATAAGCGGAACAGAGTGCTCAGGCAGGAAGTATGAAGCAAATACTCTTTCTGGACTTTTATTTCTGAAAGCAACTATTGAATGCCTCAGTCATTGGAAATTCCAGGCTGAGAAGAGTGGGAAGCTGATTTCTTATGGTTAAATTGTCCTCTTGGCAAGGCCTTTGAAATCTGTTGGCTTGCATAAAATTTCAGTTTGCCATGATTAATAGGATCTGAACACTAAGGGAGGAAAAATGTAGGAAAGATGTCTATTTCTACTCAAACTCACATCTGTTTTTAAAATCAGAGGAAGGTAGGAAGTCCTTTTCAAATTCCAATTTTATGTATCATAAAATGATTCCATTTGTCACTTCCACATTACTGTGCTACCTGACTTCAGCTGAGCCCACTTGGTACAAGAATTGGGATCATGGGGAGCCAGGTGCCTGGGTAGGGGCCGCTGCTAGGCAGACCAGCAGTGGAAAGTGTAAGTAAAGGAATTGATGATGGTCGCTTGGAAGTTTTAATTAGTAATTTTCTTGGCTTAGGAAGGAAGGTGGAATGGCAAAAAACTTTCTCCTTTCTGGTCAGTAGAGCAGGGTGACTTTTATTAATTATATTTCATTTAAAATTAATTATATTTCACTTAAAACCTAAGGATAATTATTATTTTATTCCAGATTTTTATAAGAGCAGTAATCTGCTGCCTTGCTAGCAGTTATTTTGATTTGATTATTATTGAGTCAGTTACTGTTTCCAATGGAACACACTCCCTGGGTCCTGCTTTGCGGGATCGTTGTTCCGTTTTCTTTGAAATTGAGCACCCATCCAGACATGAGCGGTAGTTGTTTTTCTCTTCCAGTAGAGAATATTTAAATGTGTAGTTTCTTTGTGATAAAGAACTAGAAGGTATCTTGCATGTGTCTGTTGGCTTTCCCTCTAACCTGGCTTTATGAAGGCACCAGGTGCCAAAGTTCAAATATATATTATACAAAATTTTGATCATTTTTTTTTTCTGATTCATTTTCATAGATTCCTCCCTGGCCTCAGGGACCACTCATCTATGGAGCAATCTACACAATGGAACTTCTGTAATCAAACACACTGTCAGGCTGGGGAGATAGTCTGGTGGTCTAAGCAACTGCCTCCCAAGTACGAGGACCTAAGTTCAATTCCCAGTATCACATGCCGTGCTGGTCCTGGAACCCTGGGTGTGCTGTGCTGGCCCCAGAATCCCAGCACACCATACCAGCCACCAAAATTGGGCAGGATGGCACATGTCATTCCAGCTGGGGTGGCTGAGACAGGAGGATCATTATGAGTTTGAGCTGTGCAGAAAGACCCTGTACCAAATAAATGAATGAATTAATGATTTTTAAAAAAATCATATCAATCTTAGTAGACAAAGTATAAGCTCCTCAGCATAGCCCAGTGCCCTTTACATGACCCTCATTTGTCTTCCTAGGCTTCTATTTTCATTGCCTGGCAGCTCCCACACTTACCAACTGCCATCTCACTCTCTGCCCAGGGGTTCCTCTACACAATATCACTGTTATGTATGCTGTTGCTAAACCCACTCTTTGCCCAAAAGCTTCCTGACTCAACCTGCCTCACCCACCTTGTCCTCTGAGGACATTTTATCTCACATTCATGATCCTTTCAGCCTGTTCTAGTTTGCCTGGTTCTGCCCTTCAGGGCTACGGGCTTTGATGAAAGGGACTTTGTTTCCCTTGTTGCAATGTCTTCAAGTTGGAAGACTGAGCCATAGAAGTTGGTCCATAGATTGAGCAGTATGATTTCTATGAACAGCTGTAAGAATCCATTTCTATGTCAGGAGATTCACTTGACTCCCTGGCCAGCCCTTGGAGCAGAGATGAATGGGTTTGTGTGACAACAGTCCTCAGCTTGACAGGGAAAATATCTGCTCTTGAGTTTCTCTGAGTACTTTGTGTGCATTAGTAACAGGCTCCCGACCTATGAGTAAGCCTTCTTTGTGACGAGGGACAGAGGCTTCCCCTCAGTGGCCACTTTGGCTCTGATAATGATATGCTCTGCCCAGTGTCTACTTCCTTGGCGCAGTGGGTGGAGCTTGGAGGCAAGCCCCATTCTTCTGACTACTAGAGAATAAAACACATTTACTTTTTTTTTCTGCAGAAGACATAAAGGGACACATGCGTGTTTATTGAACCTACTTGAGTAGTACATTAGTGAGAGGGAAATGACCAAGATGCTATTGTTCTCAGGGCTACGTGACAGTCCTGCCTGCTTTCTCATGAAAAGCCTTGTGTTCCATCCCTGCTGAATTCTGCTTAGTGGCTGTCTGACTCTTAAACCTCAGTTTTGCTATTATCATCTATAAATACTCAAGTGAGAACTCTTTTCTCTGCCACCTGAGCTTTCACCTCAAGCTATGTCTTTGCCCATCACTTAGACATAATTTCATTTAAAAAATAATTGGCAAAATTGGGTGCTACTCAAAGAGCTTAGCTATGGATTCCATCCGTGTGGTTTCTTGCCAGAGAGAAGTGTACCGGGCCAGATCTCATGCTTTCTGCCAGGCAGGAAGGCTCATTTGTGGCTTGTATGTGATAAAAGCTTTGGCCGCAGCATGGCACCCAGATCTGGACAAGTCAGACAATAGAGAGGACACCAGAGCCTTCCATGAGGACCAGTCTTAGTTGTACAAGGGTAAAATGAAAAGTTCTATCTGTAATTTTAATTCACCATCCCTAAAGTATGAGCCTTTCTGCTTCAACATGGATGCTGGGATGGGCATGTTGGCACATAGGTATCATAGATGGAATGGAGGCACTAGGTCTCAGAGAGAGATATCCAGCCCTGTGTTTTTCTGGAAAGGAACACCCAGTGGGGAAATATCAACCACTAAGCTTTGTGCAATGGCTGACCGAGCTGCCTAGGCCACACAGCATGGCAACAAGATCTTCCGGAATTTACAGAGTGAACATGATGGCTTTGCTCAGCAGAAGTCTCCAACTGGGGTGTGAATCTGAGTTATCCGCATAATTCAAGGCAGAAGTTGGTTTCCAAGTCCCATGTAGATCTGCAGCATCAGAATCTAAATGTGTGGCGTCCCAGAGGCTGCCATAGGATCCCAGTCAAACCACAGCTAGGGGACTGGGAAGGTAGCTCAGTGAAATAAGTGCTTGCCTACAAAAGCCTGAGTTCCTGGTACTATAGAAAAGCAAAAAACGAAAATGAAACAAAACAAAATACCACTAAGGGACCTTGGGATATTGTTGTGGAAATAAAGGGAGGTCAGTGAGATAGCTCAGTGGTCTGAAGCACCTGCATAGGCAAGCTTAGGCAGGTGCAGGGGACTGTGGTTCAGTTCTCAGCTCCATATACTATGCCAGCCCTGCCCTCAAGGTGGGCTGAGCTGGCAAAAAAAAGAAAAAAGAAAAAGAAAACATCTATACTAAAGGTTTTGGGGCTGGGAGATGGCTCAGTACAATAAGCGCTTCCCTAGGGAGCACAAGGGTCTAAGTTCAATCCCCAGTTTCTGCCAAAGGGAAAAAAAAAAGAAATAAAAGGTATAGGGGCAGGAGTTTGATTCTTGGGCCTGCCATGCTGGCCCCACCCACAGGGTGCACTGAGAAGGCAATTGAGACTGGGCATGGTTGCATACACCTGTAATCCCAGCTCTTGGGAGGATGTAAACAGGCCAATCACAACAAGTCCAATCTAGTAGTGAGACCCTAAACACCCTGCAGACCCTTTCCTAAAATACAAAAAAAAAAAAAAAAAAGAAAAGGAAAAAAGAAATAAAGGGTATAATGTTTTCCCAAATGTTTGCCATTCTCTTATCTCCAAGAGTTACCCACCATTATGTTCTTTTCTGAAGAGATGTCTCTACTCATTGTTGAGAGGATTCCTGCCCTAGAGTTACACGGTGGCCATGCACAGTACCCAGCACTGGCAGATGAGTTTGTCAGCTTAGCACTCACATACCCTTAGCCCCCAGAAGGACACCAATGCCATGCAAAACAATGTGGGAAAGCATTTGGGAACAAAGGGAGATGGAAGGGCTATAAGAGACAGGCCTTGGAGTAAGAAGAGGGTGAGTATATTTGGTTCCTGCAGGAGGATATCGTCGGCTTGTATGAATAATTCCAAAGGAAGCAAGTCTGCTCCTTAGGAACAAGTAGGAACCATAGCTATCCCTGGGATAAGGAGGATTGTTTAGCTGGGGAAGTTTATCTGAAGGAACTCTGTGAGCAGGAAGACATGTGGTAAAGCCAATCAGGGCCTTCCCAGTTCTCCCAGATGGCAAGACTCATACAATATTGGACCTTCAGTTTTAGTCTTACTGCAGAAGGGCCTGGCAAGGAGAGAGCAGAGATGTGGAGGGTGGGCAGAAAGAGATGGGCTGGGGCCAGGAAGTGACACACATTCTGGGGCAAAGAAGACATGGGAAGGATTTAGACCAAACTCCAGGGAGTGTTGAAAGCAGAGTATGAGCATCTGATGGCCAGAGGCCAGCATTAGCGTCAGCGACATCCAGCCAGAGTACAGTCCTCAGTGAGAGCATCGTCAGCGTGCCTAGAAATGTAATGGAGAGCACTAGGGAAGAAGTGGGTCCCAAACAGGACCTTGGCTTATGACACCCCACTCAGAGCTCTTGAGAACCCAACATGGAGAGAGGAACCCAGGACAGTCAGGAACACATCTCCCAAAGCAGGGTAGAGTCTGGTCCTAAGCCATTATGAAATGACCAACGATCACCAACCTAGAGCACCTGCCACCTCTCTATGCACAGAATTGCTGCTCTGTCTCAGAGTGGAACACTGTACATTTAGTTAGCTGAGCTGGAAACCTTGGAGTCTTTCTACCCTAGCCAGGCTCCCACATGCAACCATGAACAAGCCCTCCTCATTCGCCTTCCCATTGCCTCTGGGATCCATCCCTGCCAGGTCACGCTGGACACCCATAGAGCTCCCCCGACACTGTTTTCTGCTATGGCCAGAATGAACTTCACAGGCCATGCCATACCTCCTTTGCTGTTTTCATTGCAGTCCTGTTTTATTTACATGTGATGAAGATCTGCTCCCTTGTCCAGACCATGAGTTCCAGGGTGGATGGCAAGATTCAGTCAGTGAAGAAGCTCATGCCTGGCTGAGAGAGTTTGTAATATGTGAAAGCGATTGTAATTGCCAGAAATAGGGAATTAGGCCAGTGATCCCGTGCTAGCCTCCAGGGATGGGGATAAGATTCTGGGGTGAACAAGGCCTCCTGTTCCAGTACAAACTGTATTGCTGTTTGAGCAGGTGATAAGTAAGGTCTGGCTTACCAGTCACAGATGCCATGGTTTTTGAAAAAGCCTTGGTTTCATGTCATGTGCCTACCTTGGGCACCTGAGGTAACCTTGGGATTACAAAACCTTCTGGAGCAGTCTCCTCACACGCTGGTATTTGATAACACTGCCTCTGACCTCTGTGCCAAGAGGAATCCTGAATACTGTTTTAGACTTCAGCTGTGAAGTGTCTTTTGTCCAAAAAAAGCCTTGACTAGAGTGAGCCCAGGTCACAGGGGCTGAGTCTCCCTAAAGCAATTCATGTTATTTTTAAATGAAAGCCTTTGTTAAAATGGATTCTCCCAGGAAGCCAATTTATAAACCAGGTAAAACAAGGGGACTTCTGGTGGAAGGAGCGTGGCAAGCACGTGGGCCTAGGTGGGCCTCTCTGGTGAGGAGTTAGGGCAGTCCACTAGTAGAAACTTGTGCATGGAATGGGGTGGACAGGCTACTTAAATAAATATTGACTGCCTTCTCTTTGTATGTGACAATTTCATATAGTTAACCTGGAGCCCCGTGGAAAGAGTATGTTATCACCGTGGGCAGTCCATTTTAACCCAGAGACATCCCCACTTCCGTATTGATCTCACTTGAGTTCCTAAATCCTGAGCCCACTTTATTTTATGGCTCTCATGAATGTGATTATCTCAGTGCCTTAAGCCAGAGCCAATATTATGTGCTATTGCAGGCTCTTCAAGGGTGGAGGGCTAGCTCCTTCCTGCTAGGAATGGAGGCCAGGTGAGAATGTGCTCTGGATTTTAACTAAGAGATGGGAGGAAGCACTAGTCTATAATAAGACAGTGCTTTTAAACTTTGCTTCCTTTTCTGGTCTTAAATAGCTTTGCTTTAATGACCCTCAACCTATAGTTTCTTTTAGATTCTTCATACTAGAGCTGGCAGAAGTCCAGCTCTCCACTCAGCTCTGAACATGGCTTCTCTAATGCTTCGTGTGTGCTTAAGTTTGATTTGTTCCTTTTATGGGCTTTAGGAAACAGTCTATGGGGGTGATTAGAGACTGAGACAGGTTGCCTGGGGGTGGGGTGGGAGGTTGGCCAAGCCTTGTTCCAAGAAATTCAAATACAGGCAATGCTGAGGTTCAGGCTTCCCTTCTGGTACCCATGATGGAATTTGGGAATGTGCATTCTAAGCATAGATCAAAACTGTATCAAAGGATAATGTCTCTACCTGTAAGACAAGACTGAGAGTCAGTGTAGTAGCATGAAAAGCTTCAGGTCTGTCATTCTTTATTCCAACCTCATACAACTTAATTAATCTTCAAGACACATGGTAGTTTTGGCATTCATTTCCCTGATGATTAGTGACCAATCCTAATCATTGATTTTAAAATTACTATTGCATCCTATCAGTCTCCTATGACCCCAAATGGAGATGCCTATAGGGGTTTATAAGTTATTATTTTCTTTCCTGAAATAGTTTGTGCTTTCTGATGGTGGAAGCAGACAGGTCAGAGGGTGAAGGAGTAGATTGCTGCAGCAAGCCACTGTAAGGGAAGGATAACCAGCTGGGTCACACATGGAAGGGTGTTGTCTGCTGCATCAGAATCAGGCAGCTTTCCACTGGGAACAGTGCATATGGCCAGCCCTGTGCTCACCTTGTCCCCATGCCTTCTTTCCTCTCCACCCTTGCTCCCTTGTCCCAGATAAAGCACTGTTCTTCCCCCAGTTTACTATTTAGCCTTTTGTCCCACATTATCCCTGGTCTGGAGCACTACAGTAGTGAACGACATCCCTGTCCTTGACCACCTTGCTTGCACGACTCTAAGTGCTGGATCAAGCTCATGTCCTGGCCTATGATTTGAAGAGCAGCAGGTATTTGGTATGCTGGTCCACCTCATACAGACTCTAGCAATCCTTCTGTAAGGAATCATGTGTCCTTGGAATATATGCAGCTTCTCTTCTGCCCTTCATACCTCTGCAATGTTCCTGACTCATTAGGTTTTGGTTAATTGGTAGGGGGATGACAGAAATGTCAACAGAGCTTGGAGACCACATCTTAAAAGAATGTGGAGAGGGCATATGTAGAGAGAGATAGAGTTAGATGAGGGTCCTTGTGGACCTGAAGGTACTATTTTTTTGGAGGATCCCATGGGAGCTTATATATAACATAGTCATGGGATTTTGTTTTTTATAGTCACAAGAACACCAACACAATACCATCACTAAGATTTTGTGACTTACAGAACACTAAGAATTTCTCCAGATCTTGAGGTTAGGGGCAGTCATATTGGTGGTGTTCTACTCATGTGTTTAGGATTCACAAGCTCTGTTCAATCAGTTGGTCTGAAAATACTTAAAGATGAAGGCCAAACTCAAGAGCAGACATGGAAATTCATGTGTAGAACAAATCAGCCAAATGGTAGAACCCTGATCTATAAATGGAATAGACTCCTACCTTTTGATTTAAACAAGCTCACAGAAGCGTGGAGTCCCAGAGAGCATGCAGATTGGAGCTGGTAATGCCATCCATTTGCTATGCAACAGTTTCCATTTATTGGGCAAACTTTATACCCAGAAATTCACTAGACATTGACAAAGATCTGCACTATTTTCCACAAACACCCATGAGAAAGCTACATTCCCATTTGATAAGAACACTGAGATTCAGAAAAGTCCAGTAGCTTTTGGAGCTGCTAAATTGTTCTACCCTAGAGTTGCAGCTGGGACATGTTAAATGCTGAGCTGATTCTCATAAATAGTCAGTACATGCTGGCTGTCCACTGGCCAGCCTGAATCATGCTACATCAGAATCAGGTAGAGAGCCGGAAGCCCAGGGACTATGTGCATCACACTCATAGCAGCCCTAATGCCCAGCAGTCTTAGGACACAATACATAGTTTTGAATGTAATACATGAGCACACATAGGGTCATAGAAAAGCAGCACTGCAAGGTCAGACAGACACAGACTGAAACTATTAATCACTTATGACCTGCGGGAAACTCTGGTTTAGGGACTTGACAAAGTAGCATCATTCTTGAAATTTCCAACCTCATCTCCATTATGAATTTTGCCAGCTTATATGGGATCCTGTGGCTGCTCTTCAAGACCTGTAGTCTGACTGGGGCATCAGAAGTCGTGTAAATAATGTCCATCAATATCTGTCCTGTGTGCCCTTGATACTTCAGTAGTGGCTTAAGCCTCCCATCTGCAGGGGAAGTTGAGTCTGTAGCTCTTTCATAGCTATATCACCCTTTTTGTGCTGCTTCTTTTGCCTGTGCTCATTGGGTCTTGGTCTTCATGCTGCTGGTCCTTCATTTAAGTCCTTTGCTGTTCAAGTCCTTGCCCTCATAGAAGTCCAGAGCTCTCAACGGTGTTGAAGGTAGCAAAGAAATCAACATGCACAGAGGTCCTGAGGAAAGGAAGGGCTTGGCAGGTCTGCACAGTGATAAGGAAGCCCAAAGTGGTTTGATCTCACTGAAGAAGGGGAAAAGGTAAAGAAAGTGACTGGAGAGATAAAAGGATATGGTGGGTCAGGTGCAGTCCTGAGGGTTGGGGTGGCAATGTGAGGCTTGTTTTATGCAGGAAAATGAGTTACATCATCAGAAGGTGGAAGTTACAGGGTAAACATTGCTTTGTGAAAAGTTCACTTGTGTGTCTTGGATGCAATGTCATGAGACCTGGCGCTTGTATAACTTTGGGTACCAGGTCAAGGAGTAGAATATCAGGTGACAAAATATTGAACCCTCCTGGAGGCTCAGAAAGGTGCCACGAAACCAAGGCCCAAAGCTTCTTCTTCCTACTTCCTGTGGAGCCCCTCTTTCCCTCTGAAATGAGTTACAGCAATGAAACTGAACGAGTGTGGGAAGACTGTGAAAGGTCCATAGACATTGTCCAGAAGAAAGAAGGTGCTGGCCAGCATGGGGCACATTCAGATAGGTTGTTAAAAACTGAGCCCAAGGCTTTGGTTCAAAGATTGGGTGTATGTGGGTGGTAAGAGAAAGAAGATTTGGAGATGAGGTCATATGAATCCTTTTATGTAATCATTTTTGCTGGGTTCAAGAAGTATTGGTTGTGACCTTTAGTCTAGAAATAAAGGGACTGATGCTCAGGGAGGCTTAGCAACTGCCAGAGGCCTGAGGACAATTTAGAGTCAGGTGTGGATTGGGGCCATGCTGTTGGTGGGGGCTACAGAACCCATGAGAGCCTTGCATGGTCACTCATGAAGGTCACTGTTGACTTTAGACCAGAGACGCCTAGGAGCCATCAGATAGACACAAGCAAAGGTTCTGTCTTTCCTTCTCTTATCCCCCATTGGCCCTTGCTCTGTGCATTTCTCCCCACTCCCAGCTTCAGCCCTCCATCCTGTTGTTTCTCAGTCCTTACTGGGCCGTCTCACCCAAGACAGTCACTTCTTTCGCCTTTGCCTCCCCACCCCCACTCCCATCATCTCCTTCACAGAGCGATCACACTAGGAATGCACTGTGTGCTCCTCAGCATCTTCCAGATGTAGCCCATGGCAGGCGTTGAGTGAAATTTTGTTGTGTGGTTTTCCACATGAAAGCAGTGTGGCAGGCTGCTTAAGCGCAGGGGCTCTGGGGAGTTCAGCACTCTACTTGTGCTTTCTTCTTGTTAAAACAGGACAATAATAGTCCCTGCATGGGCACAATGAGAGGATTAAATGGGGGCATGCTGGCACGGGGGCATGACATGTAGGCAGTCCCTGTTGATAGTATGCGTATTTTAAGAGGAGAGAAACACGAACAATGTCATGTAGCTAATGTCAGATAAAACTATGAGGTCTATTTGCACGTTAACCCAGAAGTTGGTGAATACGAAAGGAAGGAATCTCTGCAGTGACATCCACAGACAATCTCTGGGACCTAGAGCCCCACCACTGCATTCTTTTTGCCTCACAGCTGGCCTTCATCAGACCCTGCTCTGCTTGGCTGCATCCCTGGGCAGAGCTTTATGGCCTTGGTGGCGCCAGTCTTTACTGAATACCAAGCATGTATATGGACTTGCTAATGAGTAAGGATGTCACAGCCAAATGGAATACAAAGCATTGACAGCCATATTATTTATAAGCCCATTTTCCTACAAATGGCTTCTCATTCCTCCTGAACATTCGTTTTTCTGATAAGTTCAACTATAATTGTAAATATGTGCAATGTAAAATTACTGTGAAAACTTTCTGCCTTTCAAGTCACTGCATAAAGTATAGATCCCTTCAGATGCCTGCATCTGTTGGGCAGCTGGAAGCTCCCTCCCCACTCACTTTTAACACCTCCATTTGTCTCCACACAGGCAGTTTTCGACAATTGAGATGTGTCCTACACAAGGCAGGGGCCTTATTCAAAGCTGCTGAAGGGACAGTCTCTGGCCAACTGCTGTCCCTTCATTAGAATGTGTCCATCAGATTCTGCTCATGAGAAATCTTTGCCAGAGGGAGTTTGCCTGTGTCATCCTATTAGAAAGGATAAGCCAGCTTCTTGTTTCCTCTCCAAAAAGATAGAATTAGCATTTAAGAAGCCATCATCATAAAAGTTTTCACCCTTCACAATTAATGCAGGACGAGGTCAATGATGGTAGATTAATGCTGCAGAAATCAGCCTTCATCGTTCATGAGCAGTGAGGGCCTTAAATGCCACATTTGAAGGCTGTTTCTGCCTTCCAGACCCAGTGAGGATGTAATTGTATGGAACACGGGCTTGTGTTTGGAATCTTAATTTGTTCATTGGCAATGTCACAAGGAGTCCTTTTAAGCCCCCAGTTTCTTATAGAAGAGCCATTCAAGGGTTGCTTCAGAGGCCAGGGTATCCCACAGGACTAAACAAGTAGCTACCTGCATGGCAATGTTGGTGGTGGCAGGACAAAAGTAGCAGCATTTGGAAGGAACACACTAGTTACAGTTCGGAGTTCAGCCTTCTGCAAGCCCAAAAGATACACTCTTGCCTGTGGGGAAAGTGGAATGTGAATGGTGTGCAGGTCAGCTCCTGTGGACCCCACAGGAGCCCGAAGGCTGGATGAAGGTCAGGTGGCCTTGCTACGCAGCGAAGGCCATGGAGATGCATGAGTCTAGAGGGATGACTGCCATGGGTTCAGAACTGTGCACTACGAAAAATTAGTTCCAAATGACTTATTGAACTGTTCTGATTGCTGAGAGGCTGAGCCATTGGTATCTATCTGCACCCTGAAGACTGACTTTCAGTAAGATCTGCACCTTTCTCCTGGGATCATCTCAAAATTCCTATGACAGTCAAAACTCAAGCAGAGGCCTCATTTAGAGTCCTAAATTACTTTACAAATAAAGAATCTATGAAACAGAGACAGAGTTCCCATCAACCAACTACATCTTATCTCTTCTATGCATCCACTTACCCACTCATCTATCCCCTCATTTGTCCACCCACTCACTTCTTCAGATATCACCCATCCAACCTGCTATTCTATTCTTTTCATTTACTCACCCACCTATCACACATCTAAAGAATGCCAACTTCGAGAAAAACCTTGGAAAAGATAATAAACAAAACACATGCCTTGACATTTTGAAATTTCTATAGCAAATGGATATTTGACGATCCCAAGAGGATCAATGCCAAAGGGTCATTTAGATCCCTCCTTATGAGGTTTGACTAGTGAGGGAAACAAACCACAGAGTTGGTGAGTGCCTTAAACTAGTGGGGCTACAATCTAGGGATCTGCACTCGTGGAAAGGGAGCTTTCATGCAACACCCAAAGGAAACAATCTTCATAGAAGGAACAGAATTATGCTTTGTAGATTGGGAATAATACCACACATTTCTCCCTAGAATGTGTGCTATTTTTGACAAAGAGAATGAACTGGACTCAATATTCAGAGAAAACTGGTTTGGCGCATTGAGAAACAAACCGGGTATATACTCTTTGACATGAAAATGGGCTCTGCTGAGCATCTGGGATTGAGATTTTCTCTCCTGGGAATGCAAGAGAAATGGAAATTCATTTCCTTGCTGTCAGCCTTCCTCTCACTACCTTTAACTGCAAGAAGGTACAAAAGAATCAAGAGCGATTTTTCTCTGAGGGTGGCTCTCCCTTTATCTATGTCCCAAATGGAATGACTTCTGGACTGAAGGTGTGAACTGTACAAGAAGAATTTCATTTTCTTTCAGGAGCAAGAACTTTTAGGCTTTCGTTTCAGTAAGCCAACTGTCTTTTTAAATTTTATTTTATTGAGAAATAAATAGCAATGAGACAGTATCAAAATTGATTAATAGGACAGTTTCAATAATTAATACATTGCACATTGTTATCTTCTTAGTGGTTATCCATAGTACAAGAAGCAGACAGAATATCCTGTCCAAGCACTATTAGTACACATCTTTCCACTCATTGAATTAAGTGAAAGTAGCTCCATATCTATCCTAACCATTGTGTATATACAAATAAAAAGTGTTCCTTCCTTTGTATCCCCTTTTTTGTTTAGTCCTCTCAGAGATGTGTATTCCACTGGCATCTAAATACTATAGGTGCATGAATTCAGCAAAACACTCCAACACAGTCCAGCAGTCCACTGGAAGTTATCCACAGAAGGTGTTGACTTGAGCCTTTCACAGATCAGCATATTAATATGGCTTTACTTTATATACCTCATTTTTATACTTTTCTGCCAGATGATTAAGACCAAGATAAAACAAGACCTATATAACAAGAAATGTAACATTTGTGTCTAATAAGGTCAGTCAGGTACCGTCAGGGTTTGTCCTGAAACCCTGTACCTCACTCTGTAGATCCTTTGTCAGTGTCAGCCTTGTGGATGAGTCACAGCCATTGCCTGACCAATTTGCTCTCTGTGAAAGCCTGAGAGAATGTTTTCTCTCTATGTGACTCTCCTTAGGCACATTCTCCATTGTCAATCACTTTCCTCTGTGGACCCATAATTTCCTTGATCAGAAAATTTGGAGCTCAACTGAGTTTCATGATGTTGCAATACAGGTTCTCCTATGTCCTGAGTCTTCACAGACCTTGAAAGGCTAGGGTCAAAATGTTGGCTGACCTTGCAGCTTTCTTTTTCTCCAATTTTTGATCTGCAAACTTAGGTTGTTAACCTCCAGAAGAGAAGCTTATGATTACCCTGCAGCATATGCAGTCCAGTTTACCCTATCTGTCTAAGTGTCAAATATCTTAGGCATAACGTGGAATAGTATTTTCTACCACTCTACTTCAATTTGATAAAAGTCATCTATGATAACCCAATGGCTAATATAATTCTGAATGGGGAAAAACTGAAATCTTTTACTTTCAGATCTGATATAAGACAAGGATGTCCTCTATCACCCCTCCTATTCAATATAGTTCTGAAATCATTAGCTAGAGCCATTACACAAAAGGGAGAAATAAAATGAATAAGAATAGGTAAAGAAAAAGTTAAATTATGATTATGTGCAGATGACATGACACTTTACTTGGAAGACCCAAAAAACTCCACCAAGAAGCTACTAGAACTGATATACAAATTAAGTAGCATATCAGGATACAAAGTCAATACCCAAAATCAATAGCATTCCTCTACACAGATAACAAGCACACTGAGAGGGAAAATAGAGAAATAATACCTTTTATAATAGCACCAACTGTCTTTGAATTGCTTTCATCAACATGGACCACAACAAGGGTTTTCTACTCACCCAATGGTTAAGGTGAACCATTCCTTAGAAATGACAAAAATCAGTCGTCTCCATTATTTACCAACAAACAAATCATTACTCCTGTGTGGCCAGTATAGCTTCCAACCTTAAGTAAATTTAGAAAGATTTTGTGTCATAGTCCCTGACTTAACCCCTGATTGGAAATGTGCTTGCAAGCAGAGACAAGAATTCAGAAGTTTTGACAGCCCTGAGGAAGTTATACTTTCATTTAAAAATCAACTTACAGTACAGGTTCTCCTATGTTCTGAGTCTTCACTGACCTTAAAAGTAGGGCCAAAATGGTGACCTTGCAGCCCTTCCATTTCTCCAAGTTTTGATCTGCAAACTTAGGTTGTTGACCATCCAGAAGAGAAGCTGATTAGAGCTCTGCAACATATACAGTTCAGTTTACCCTAACTATCTGACTAAATTCTTTTTAGTCGTTGTTATACCTTTCTATTTGCATTTTGTCTTTTGATTTCTTATACTAGGGAGACTATACAATATTTGCACATATGTGTCTGATTTATTTCACTTATGAGTATATTTTCAAGTGGCATCCACTTCAATATAAATGCTTCAAATGAAAGATTTACACTAATAGTGTTTAGACAGGATATCCTGTCTGCTTCTTGTACTATGGATAACCACTAGGAAGATAATGTAAAAAGTATTAATTATTGAAACTGTACTATAATTCAGCTTTAAAAAAAGATAAGTATACAGCTACTTCTCTTAATTCATTGATTAGATACATCTGCTCTAATGGTGTCTGTAAACAGAATATCATGTATGCATCTTGTACAACAAAAAACCACTACAAAAACAATGTGCAGTGTATTAACTATTGAATCTGTTTTACTAATTTCATTTGAAACTGTCTCATTGCTATTTTTTCTTCAATAAAATAAAAAAAACTCAAGGTTACATGGTCCTGAGGAAGCAGCTTCAGTCCTGTTTCCTGCCCAGGAAGCCTGCAGCGACCTTACCAATATAGCTCAGGTTATTGATCCTGTGATTCAGTGTTTCTGCTCAAGGCATATTTTAGCACTTTCAGCAGATCAGCGTAATAGTTCAGGGATCAATCATTTTTTCTCCCCACTCATCCATTTTAATTGTGATATCAAAGAGACAATAATCCCTTCTTAAGTTGTAAGAACATATCTAAAGTCAGGATAAGAATTTTGTCATCATTATAATGAGCCTTTCACATGCAAGACAGGAGAGTGGGCTCATGGGCCCCTAAACTACCTCTCAGCTCTCAGGATTCTCCAGCTGAATTGAAGCTGCTATGGTCAGCAATTAATCAGCCAAATGTGCTCCTCTGTTCCCTTCTGTCCAGGACAACCATGCGGTCTGGGAGGCACTTGATTTCTGTAGGACAATAGAGGTTCAAGTTTACAAAGGAACCAGCTCCACCCTGGAGTGGGGCAAGAAGTGGACAGAGCTGTTGAGGTACCAACCAGCCTTCTGTGAGAAGCCCTTTTTGCCTCAGTGGGGAGTGGTAGCTTCCTCAGGAGATGAAAGATGCCATAAGACTTCCTACATTTTGTGAAACAATCCCAAAAGATTGCTTTCCACTTCCTGGAAAGATCTCTCATCTCAAAACCATTCACTAGAGTCAGGGAGATAGATAGTTTGGTGGCATAAGCTCCTGCCTGGATTGTGAGTTCATTCCCTGGTACTGGAAAAAAATCCATTACAGCAATTTAAAAGTTTTATACAAATTCTGGTGAATAGTTAAAAAGAATAAAGTTGATTTCATTCCTCAAGCTAATTTTTGTGTTGCAGTTTTGATATCTTTAAAAACCTCAAAGAATTGTCAATAATAATAATAAATCAAGGAGGTTAACTGAATTAAGAAGAATGTGCAGTGGATCTATTCAGTATGGCTTGCTGACCTCTGAATCTTTCTTGGAAGTATCAGAAGTAAGCAGATATCAGAACGGGGCAGGGGAGCACACTCTGAAACACGGTCTTCCCTAGGTCAAGCTTCCCAAGGAAATTTTCATTGGATGCTAATTAAGCAGGATACTTATTATAATTTTTTAAAATATAAGTATAGCAAATACTTATTCTATTTTATTAAAATGCATCTTGGTCCAAATAATTTGAGGGGTAACATTAGGTACTGTGGTGATCCTTTCCTTTACGGAGTGTCCTCTTAGAGTCTTCCGGCACCTGTGGGTCTATTTGTGTAAGTTCTGAAAATGTGGCCTTTAAATGAAAAGCGTTTTGCAGCACAAATGTCATGTGGAACAGACATTGGAAAATACTCCTCTGGCTCAAGGGCTTTTGAGACATTTAGCACATGCTTGCTTGGGGCTGGTCCTTGAGCAGATCGTAGAAAACGACATGTGAGGTCTGCTTAGGTATAATCTCCAAGCTTCATGGGGAAAGTGTGTGAAGGAAGCGGGTACCAGTGCAGCCTCCACTGGTACAGCCTCCAGGCCACCAGACCCAGTCCCTCCTTTAACTGGGACTGCATAATAATTAACTGTTAGCTCTTGGAGCACAAGGGCAGAATGGATATTTGTCACTCAGTGGCTCTCTGGAATCCATATCCCTTTTCTGCCAGCATGAGTTCTTTCTAGGGCTGGCTTCCACCTAGGGCATGCAGGCTTGCTAGGAATAAATTTGGATGCTTTTTCTCTGCCATGAAAGCCAAAGGTGTCTTTAGGAAGATTCTCTGCCAAGCCTTTTCTCTTCCTGCTCAGTACATTCAGTGACAAGTGTAAAAACTGGTAGCTGAATGCTTTTTTTTTCCCCTGGGACTTTGACCCTAAAATGAGTAATACAAGGAGAAATGAACCGTAATAGGTGATTTGGCTCCTGGTCCCTATTCTGACTCTCTGTTTGGCTATGAAGCCATACCTAATCCTCTGTTGCATAGTTTCCTGGAGACCACTTAGCTACCACCAGGTGCCAAGTCTGGTTTTCAGTCTTCTTAGTAATTCTGTGAGCTTCTCAAATCCCATTGTCATAGGTCAGCCAGAGGCAGTTTCTGATGAGACCTCTTTTTCTTTTTTGATATTGGAAATTTTTTAAAATTTTTATTTATTTATTTAATTGAAGAACAAATAGCAATGAGACAGTTTCAAGACAAATCATCAGGACAGATTCAATAAATTAATACATTGCAAACTGTTTTTGTAATGTTTTGGTATCGTACAAGGTGCATGCATGGTATTATATTTACATACAGTATTATAGCAGATGTTCCTAATTTATGAATTAAGAGAGTGTAGCTATATACTTATTTTATTTTTTATAGCTGAATTATATCACAGACTCAATAATTACTACGTTCTACCTTGTTATCTTCCTAGTGGTTGTCCATAGTACTAGAGGCTGACATAATATCCTGTCCAACCGCCACCAGCGCAAATCCCGCTTCTCACAGAATTATGATGAGACCTCTTAATGGAAAAAGAAACAGAGAAAAGACCGTAATGTATTATCTTGTAATCATCCTGCAATGCCAACATTCCCGAAATACCCCGTGAAGTTTTCAGTATCTACTTGCTGAGTAGGCTTCATCTCTTCATTACAGGGAGGGATCGCTAAATGCAGTGATGGGGTTGCTTATTCAACAAATATGTGATAAATATTCAATCTGTTCCAGAAACTGTTGGAAGGGTGGGATTATAATCATGAACAAAGCCCTGACACACCAAGCTCTCATGGTGCTCATCAAGACAGATAAGGAAGTAGGTTGTCAGGCAATGGTGAGCTCTAGAAAGAAAGTAAAGCCTTGTTGGGTAGAGTAGAATGGGGGTTTGCTACCTCATACAGGCAGAGAGGGCCTTGCAGATAAAGGGCTGTGGAGGAGCATCCAAGTGGCATGAGAGAGGAAGCAGGCTATGAACAAATTTACAGAAAATCCCCAAGGCAGACATACACAGAGGTTTTGAAAACAGCTCAGAGGCTAGGCTAATGTACTTTGGGGTTTTGCAAGGGGGAACAATACAATATGGGACACTTAATTTTATAAGATTATTTTATAATGACTCACCTGAAGAGTCTTATACAAAGAGTACAGGAAATCTATCCCTACACCAAAGACTAAAGATTCCAGCTGAATGCCTGGATCCTAGGATAATGCCCTGCATGAATTAAGCTGAAGATCTAGATCCCCTAACAGTGTACCTCACAAGTCCAGCTGGAGGCCTGCAGCACATGACAATGTTTCATGCAAGTCTGTTTCACAGATCCTCACCGGAAAGACCCAATGATAAAGGATCTGTGATAACAGGCTGAGGGGTCTGAACTGTAGCCAGGAATCAATGTTCAAGGTTAGAATTAGAGCTCCTCTGAAAAGTACCACAGACATCCTCAGCAACAGTGAGATCCAGAGCTCCTCTGAAGATGAGCAAAGCCGAGTTCCCAACAAGACAAGCTTCTCCAGGAGCCTGAGCTGTGCACCCTCTTCCCTTCTGGATCCAGGAAATGATGGTCCAGGTAAGGATAAGATATTCCCTCAAAGTGAACCATTCTCAGGACAACAGGGTCCAGGCTTCTCATCTGATGAGAACAGACAAGTTTGTCAGGAAAGCCAGCATGACAAGGTCCTCCAGGAGAATAGCCCAAGAGAATCAGCGGCTCCCTAACAGCTTTCCCACAGATTCTACCAGCTCACAACAGCCCCTTATACCGCTGGCAATAATCCTCCAGTGGCCTCCTACACTCAGCACCATGCTGATTTATTTTGTATGGGTGTTGCAAGTTGACCACCAGTTGTCAATCCACCACAGCTGGAGTCAGTGAACAGTCATAGTGGGCATAATGGTTGGCACAGAATCCTGTGGCCACAAGGAGCCATGGAAGATTTTGTGCAGGGAAAGACATGCTTTGACTGTACTTTTAAAGTAATACCTTGAAGTTGACATGACACCCGATGCAAGCTAATCTAACAGATCTTGGAACTGTTGGGCAGGCAGGATTGGGTCCCCAGGTATCAGGCTGTGCTGTCTCTTCTAACTTCTGCATCTCCCATGGAGGAGAGTTGCATAAAATATTTTGAAAATCAAATTATATTGCCAGTATTACATGTGAGGCTTTCCAGTATTGCTACTTAATTTGCAGCAATGAAGAGTATGTATGAAAATATGTGCTTGCACATGTAAATTAAATAATTTTATGTCAAGAAGGTATCTGAAGGGCTGTTGAGGTTTCTTTGCATAATAGGAATATGTGTACCTCTGTGATACAGCTTTGTTGGTGCTGCAGAGCCAGGCACCTTGGCTGTATCTGTGTGCTGGCTATCCTGGTGATAAGCACCACTCGCAGTAAGCCTGCAACAGAGATGGAGACCAAGAAGTGATGGGCAAAGGGAGCTAGGGGCTAAAGGCACTAGGAAGGATTTCACAGAGCTGAGATTCTTAGCCTCAGCATTGCTGCCACTTGGATTCAGACACTTCTTTGTGGTGGCAGCTATCATGAGCATGATACATTAGTAGCATCTTTGGATTCTGCCCATTAGACTCCAGTAGCACCTCTTCAATTCAGTCATGAAAAAAAAAATGTGTACCTTAGCCATGATGCATTCTGCTAGATGAGAAAAGCTAGGACAGAATTAGAGCCTAAACACCTAGGCTTTTTGCTAGGCTAGAAAGCTTGTCCATCAGAGCTCACTGATGGAAAAGGGCTTTAAATAATAAAAGGTTGAAAAAAAGAATAAAAAATGGATCTAGGTCTCCTTTTTTAAATTTTTTAAAAATTTATTTGGTTCAGGGTCTCACTACACATCTCAGATTCACAGTGATTCTCCTGTTTTCAGCCTCCCCAGCACTGGGATTATAGGTGCGTGCCACCACGCTGGGTCTTGGTGCTCAGGGGCGGGGCTGGCATGGCATATGGGATCGAAAGAGTCCTTTCTGATGAAATTATGTATCAGTCAAGCTAGAGAGGTTCATAGATATAGAATTTATTTCAAGTACTTTCATTCACCAGCAATGAATCTTGGGTTCTTATTGTATCTTGGGGGCTAAGATGGACTCAAGAATGATAAGTAGGACCTGGTATGGGAATGTACCAGACCCATTCACTACAGACAGATCTAATACTTGATGCCAATTGCTGTGGTAGAACAGTGTGTGGGAGGAACATCCTAGCCAGTCCCTAGAGACAAGCCTGGGGCATATACGGTAAAGCAGTAGGGGCAAGGCAGCTTGGGGTTGTTTGAGTGAGGGATGATAGAGAGATTAAGAGTTAAAGCAGAAAAGGGTGTCCTGCATTTGGTATTGCTGAAATCTGAAATCTTTGCCACACACAAATAGCTGTGTATTGATGAGTGAAGTAAAGTCAAGGGAATTCTTCATAAAGTTTCCGTATTTGTACTATATTAATGGCAGAGGGGAGTTTGTATTTATATCAAGAATAAGTAGAATAATTTCAGAAAAACAATGCATCAAAAATTTTTTTTTGTCTGAAATAACCAAATTAGGGATTCTTATTCATGACAGATGTCACTAAAAATAAATATACCATATGTCATCATTATCATAATAAACAATCTACATTTGTTAGTTCATTCCATGGAGCAGGCCCAGATGGCAACAATATATGAGGACAAATACGTGGAACAAATATGACTTCATTCACTCAGCAAATATTGATGGAGCACAGACAGTATGCTAGCTGTGTGTTAACTACTGTGATTTGAAGATAATCTCATACTGAATTTGACCTGAATGGTCACAAGATCTAAATAGATACTTTTTAAAAAAATGTATTTAGTACAGGGTCTACAGGGTCTCCCTGCACAGATTGGACTCCTAGTGATCCTCCTGTTTTCAGCTTCCCAAGCGCTGGGATTACAGGCATGTGCCACCAAGCCCAGTCTCAATGCTATCTCAGCGTGCCCCAGGGGCAGGGCCTATACAGCATAGGGATTGAACTCCAATCCCCTAGTGCTTGCCTAAGCAGGTCCTTTTGTCTGCTGAGCTATCTGGCTGGCCCTACAAAATCTAATGAAAGGCAAATAACTATGATTTTTTTTTAATCACAAAAGAGCTGCTATATAAACTGATAAAAATTTAAAACCTTGGTGTATCAATCTTCAAAGACTTAAGACAGAGACATAACTAAAAAAAACACATTGAAAAATCTTCAGCCTCATTAAAAAGCAAGTTAAATCATAATTTATATCATGAATGTGAATACTGCTATTTCTGTAAAATCCACTGGGAAGAAAGAATTCAGAAGTAAAACAGCTATATTTAAAGATGTTCATTGTAGTGATGTCTATTCTAAGCAAAAACCAAAAACAAACTAACAGTAGCAAGATTACATACATTTTAATTATACATACAATCAAATATTGTATGCATATAGAAATTATGAAGAAGTTATAATAACACAAAATATGCTATAATGCTTATGTCAAATTATAAGGCAATAACTGAATTTCATACTAATTATGTATGAAATATAAAGCAGAGAGAAGTACAGCAAATATATAATTGTTGAATTAGTTGGAAGAAATATCATGCCCCCTTCCATTTGCTGAAATTTATGAGATGTGTTTATGGCATCCATGAGTTTGAAATCAACCAAAATATAAACAAATGATTAACAATGCATTTCCTACCCTTTTTCTCCTCCTCAGTTATTAAAAAGGATTTGGAGTTTGCTGATGTTTTTTTTCCCTCTCCCCCATTCTCCAAGGAGAGCCTTATAGTTTTTCTGATTTCTGACATGGAAAATGGGAGAATAGGAGTGTGGACTGAAGGAGAGAAAGAAGGAAGCAAGCAAGGAAAAAAGAGCTGAAGAAATAGGGTTCAAGAAATACAAATAGGGCTGGCCAAATAGCCCAGTGGATTAAAGTACCTGCAAGCAGGTGCAGGAGCCAGGGATTCTATCCTCAGGGCTGCCATACCAGCCCCACCCCCAGGGTGTGTTGATAGCATTTGAGACTGGGCGTGGAGGCTGTGTACAGGTGGATCACTATGAGTCTAATCTAGTAGTGAGACCCTGAACACCCTGTAGACCCTGTGTACAAATAATAATAATAATAATAATAATAATAATAATAATAATAATAATAAAGTTGGTCAATTAATGTGAAATTCCTTTAAGTTTAATGGACTATGCCTTTTTGACCAAGACAACAATGTGAAGAATTACATGGGTGGGCAAGTTGATAATGACACTTTAAATTTCTTATCATGAAGAAATAAAGCTAAAGTAATTAAGGCATTGTGGAACTGACTCAAGGACATAGTACAGAACCCAGGGATATACCCACTTACGTATTTGTCTAGAGCATAGTGAAGGGGTCATGGCAATGTGGAGAATGCGGTTGTAGGCCATTTGGAAATTTATCCAGTTTGTTTTAAACTTAAATACGAAAGCTAAAGCAATAAGGTATTAAATGATGGCATGAAAATATCTATCATGGTGATCAAAAATAAAACACTAACCATAAAAGAAAAAATAATTTTTTTGATGGAACTGGGGATTGAACTCAGGCTCTTGTGCTTGCCAGGGAAGCTCTTATTCCACTGAGCTATCTCCCCAACCCCTAAAAGAAAATATTTCTGAGGTGACTTATTTTAAAATTAAAACTGAAGACACCTGTCCATCAGACTACCTATGTAAGACAATAAAATCATGAGTCATAGGATGTTAGAAGATGACTTATGACACAGATAATTGAATATATTGTATGTATAACATTGTAGAATTTATATCATCTCCACAATATATAAAGTGCTAATAAAAATGGAAAAAGATCCTGATTTGATTTATTTTTTAAATCTTTATTTATTTATTTGGTACAGGGTCTCACTAAGTAATTCTGACTCATAGTCATCCTCCTATCTCAGCCTCCCCAGTGCAGGGATTACAGGAGTACACCACTATACCTGGTTTTGGTGGCCAGCACAGCGAGGGACCAGCATGACATGGGGTACTGGGTCTCAAACCCAGGTCTCTGTGCCTGCCGGGCAAGCCCTTAGACCACTGAGCTATTCCCTGAGCTATCTTACCCAAAACTTTGATTTTATTTTATTTTTAATTTAATTAATTAATTAATTTATTTATTTATTGGAACTGGGGATTGAACTCAGGCCCTTGAGCTTGCCAGGCAAGCATTTATTCTACTGAGCCATACCCCCAGCCAAGATTCTGATTTTAAAGGGCTAATGACCTGAAGGAGTCATTGGTGAAGGAAGATATTCAATTGTCAATAAACACATGAAATGTTTGCAAAGTAACTTTTCATCATGGAAACACAAATTAAAAACTATACTGAGATATCACATATCAGAGTGGCTAAACAGATGCTATCAAGTGTTGCTAAGGACTTAGAGCAGTTAGAATCCTTATATATTGTTTGAGGGAATAAAAACTGATAGATGTGCTTTGGACAAGTGTTGGGTCATTAGTACGAATGCTGAATATATGCACTGTAACCACCTAGCCAGGTGAGTCCTGGAAAACATCATAGACTGTCATGGTGCCATTGCTCAGAATAGATATTGATAGGAAATAACTCCCAAAGGAACCTCACCAGATTAAAATGGGTAAACATTTTGTAGCAACGAGTAGGAGCGAAGTATTGTCACACACTGCAAGATAACATGCCTAACGGTAAGCAAGAGGAACCACGGACAAAGGACTGTGTGCTGCGTACTTTTGTTTATATCCAATTCAAAACAGGCAAAACGAGGCTCCAGCTCTGACTGAAGTCAGAATGACTGACTCGGCCATGAGAATGAAATGAGGAGCCATAGACAGAGCTCAGCCTGTTTTTATAATCAGTACAGTGAATTGCCAGATGTGTTCACTTGATAAAAATTGCCAAGTTATGTATTTGTGATTTGTTCTCTTTTTGTACGAATGAGTCACACTTCAATAAAGAGTAACTGAGGGTACTTGACTTACAGAAGAAAGGACTAGGGTGCTTAATGATTGTCTTTGAACACACACAGGATTTTGTTTTTTATAAAAGGAAGGAAAGGCCTAGCTTCTATGCAAATAAGTGCAAGATCAAACAAATATAAATTAAAGCAGTATGGAATTTAACCACATAAGAAGGATTTGTAGAAAATAGGGAAGATTTAAATAGACCAACAGGAAAACGCTTATTCTACTGAAATGGCTCTAGTCAACAACTTCTTCGGATAACCCACTACTATTGTGGACTGCTGAACTGTGTTGGATTGTTTCGCTGAATTCAAGCACCTATGATAATTGAATGACAATAGAATACCCATCTCTGACAGGACTGAACAAAAAAAAGGGGGACACAAAGGAAGGACCATTTTGTGTTTGTATAAACAGTACAGTTAGGATAAATATGCAGTACTTTCAAGTAATTCTGTGAGAAGAAAGATTTGCATTAATAGTGTTTGGACAAGATAGCCTGTCTGCTTCTTGTACTATGCATAACCACTAGGAAGATAACAATATAAAAGTATTAATTATTGAAACTGTACTATAATTCAGCTTTTAAAAAAAGATAGGTATATAGCTACATTCTCTTAATTCATTGAATAGAGGCATCTGCTCTAATAGTGTCTGTAAATAGAATATCATGTATGCTCCTTGTACAACAGAAAACACTATGAAAACAATATGCAGTGTATTAATTATTGAATCTGTTCTACTAATTTGACTTGAAACTGTCTCAATGCAATTTGTTCTTCAATAAAATTATGGAAAAAATAAATAAATAAATAAATAGACCAACAGTTTATGAGGAGGTAGGAGATGTCTGTCTTAGACTCTTCCATAAGAATGTCCTAAAATCGTCATTAGTGCCCAATATCAGTGGTTCAGAATTTCTGTGATCATATCAGAGCTAGAGCCAGAGAAAGATAGCAAGTGTCATTAATTCTAAGGTGCACATTTTTTCACATTTTAATATTTCTGTAATTGAGATGCATTACTCAGTACATAGCACTTTACAACTAATGGCAGTGTCTTTCTCAGGTCCAGAAAATGATGCATCAATATGAGATTGCGAGATTGAAAGGCACCTTCAGTTTGATGAAATATGGTAATAAAATTACTTCTCACTTTAAGATTTCCTCCTTAGCCTTACAGCGCAGGAGGCGTATTCCCTTAGGAAAGCATTTTTCCATCTTTGTGGAGTACTGTTCCATGAAAGGGTCAGAAGGGGCCTCATCCATTGTGGGCACTCAATAAATATTAAGCATCAGTTATGGCCCACAGCCAGCTCTGAATAAAAATTGGCATAAGTTAACATTTATTGCTTATGGATTTTGTGACTGATGATTGATATCTGCCCCCATATCTTTGTTTAATCTGTTCTTATAATGGCAAACTGAAGGTAGGAGAGAGGGAAAGCCTATGACAGAGGCCTTTTGCTACAGAGATAAACACTGTATGGAGGAAGCAGATCAGCTTAGTGAATCTTATCTAGAGTATTTTTTTTTCCTTTTTTTTTTCTCCCCCGGAACCAGGGATTGAACTCAGGCCCTTTCACTTGCCAGGGAAGCACTTATTCCACTGAGCTCTCTCCCTGGCTCCAAATCTTATCTAGAAGAGGAGCTTAAGACACAGACAAGAATGGTGGCTGTGATATCAGAGCTCCTTGCATTAGCAAAGGTCTTGGAAGGCATTAGAGAAGAAGAGGCAATGTTGAAGAATGCTTTTCCTGGTGAGAATTGACTGGGGAGCTTTTTGCATCAGTGTTCATACCCAAAGACCGAATGATGTATACACATGCTCTGGTCTGGAGCAACCTAAGAGCCCAAGCCTTGAATGCCCAATCCAGTTGTTCGGCAGAATCCATAGCAGTCATTCTGAGTGGAAAGGCTCTTTATCTCTCATCTCTGCCTAGGAATTTAGGTCGGTGGTTTTGTCTTGCTGTGGGACACAAGATAGCCAGTGATGTTCATTCTTGCCAAACTGCAAGTACAGCATTCTTTTCATTGGTGCCCTGGGGAGAGGGTTAGAGCCTTATAAAATTCTCTCTTTGGAAAAAAAATTACATCAAACCCCTAACATATTCTCAGTTAACATAGGAAGAAAGTGACTGGAATATTTTTGGGCAGCTGTAGAAGAATCAGGTTAAAGGAAATTAGTCTTAATATACATAGAAAATTGTACAGTATTTATTTGGGGACAAGATGCAGTTACTTTATGTCTCTTTGGGTTATAAGGAGCAAGAAAAAGTTTCTCAGGTAGGAATTGAGTCAGATTGGTTTTCTGGCAGCAAATGGTGTTTGTCCGACTTAGAAATATGATCCAGAGATTTGGGTCTCCCATGGGCATTATATTTCAAGTTAGATTAAAGAGCTTTGGCTAGAAAGGAAAGTGTGGGGATCAAGAAGACAAGTCCCTTACCAGAGTCACAGGCCCTATCTGGCCAGTGTACTAAAGGTCACAGGATGCAGCACAGAAGATCTACTCTTTTTTTTCTTTCTGCCTGAGATTCAGTTAGGAGAAGATGAGTTAAGAGCAGGGATAAAAAGGTTTTGCTCTTTGAGTGAGGACATGAATTGCCATTGAAGCTTGGCTTCAATCAAGAGTAGCTATTAATTAAGGAGATGGATTGTAAAGACTACAAAGAAGAGGCTCACATACCCCAAAGCCCTGCCTCTGAACTCTAGAGTTAAGTGAGCACACAAAGACTCAGACTAAGAGAATGCTGGAAGCTTCCAGGTGGCTCCTGCTGCATGGCTCTTCTTGGTGCCTGTACCTGGGTCTGTAGTGGCTTTGTTTCTCCTGTAGTCCTCCAAAGTCCCAGCTCACAGTCCATCTCCTACATGAACAAATGTCAACTGGACACAAGGCTTTGTGCCATGCTGGAGTAGGTGAAATCATATTTGACTGACTAATTGGTGCACTTGTTGCCTAACCCCTATCCCTGTTCTCATCAAATTCTTCAGGTGAGCCCTGGAAACCTTCTTCCTGAGGCAACTAGATAAGGCTTGCTCACTGCCTGTGCAAAGAGAACCACTGCAAAAATGGAAGCATAGATGGTGGCGAGTGCTTAATTATTTAATTTTCAAACCATTGGTTTAAGTGTTTCAATAGCATAGTCCACCCCTAGAATAGATAAAACACTCAGACTTGGAAGCTAAGCCCACCCAGAGAAGAGCAGAGATCTGGCAAACCACAAACATGAGCAGCTACGGTTGCACAGTGTATCATAGGCCAATCATCCAGCAAAAGTGATCTTCCTTGTACCTGAGGCATTGATCAGCCCTACTTGGGGCCATTCCAGCAAGCGCTCTCCTGATTGGGAGCACAGGGCACTGTGCACTGAGAGCTGAAGTCTTCTATTACTGACACCTACCTCTTGGGCACCAGTAAAGATGGTGGTTGCCCAAGAAGGCCCTGGAACATGGTCACACTAGAAGCAGACAAAAACTGATTGAAGAATCTCTGAAGCTACAATCATTATGTATCATTGGATATATATAGAGCCTGGTCTTGAGTCATTTTGGACTTTTCTTTATCTTTTTACTCCCATGATGCCTTTCTCTTCTTTCATGGTAAGTATTGCAGTGATCTGAGTACAGAGTTTATCTTTCCCAGTGGGGTAGAGATCATATCTCTTACTCATTTTTGATCTCTACAATTCCTTTCAGCACCTACATCATAGCTGTTGAGAAAAGACATTTGATGAATAAGTAGATGAAAAATGAAGAGGGTAAAAACAGTGATTTGACTGTATTATAAAATAAATGAAAATTAAAATCATGAACTGAACCCGATCATTGTATTTAGGTTTTATATTTTTATAGCTTTGCTTCAAAGTCATATTTTTATAGATAATGGTTACTGAGGTATTTTATGTTATAAAATACTACGAATAAGTATAACAGTGTGGCTTCAGACACAGTATCAGTGTTCTCTGTGTTCCCTTCAACAGAAGAGATAAACTTTGCTTTGTGCCTCGTGACTGGGCAATTTGGGGAAGATCGTTGTAGAAAGGGCTTCCCATGTATTGGGAGTTTCTCCTATCTAAGCCCGAGTGACTTAGTCTGGTCAAAGAATTACCAAATGAGATATAAGTAGAGACTTTAAAAACCCCAATTAGACAGAGCTCACCTTCCTCTGTTCTCTGAGAACCTTTGTGCCATCATGTGCCTGAGCTCCAGCCAGCATCCTGGGAGGAAAGAGAACATGGAGAGAAACTGCACATCGCAACTTGGGGCCCAGACATTTCAGGGAGGGTGTCTAGGACCATCTAGGCTCGGGCAAACTCCAAGAATTGAAGACACCACTAGCAAATGCTGGGTGCCTCGAATAGAATCATGAGAAATACATAATATCTGTGGATACTGAGCTTTGCAGCACTTTGTTGTGCTTAATTGTGAGCCAATACGCAATTGAACCCAGTAATTGGCATGGAATAAAGGGCAATGTTTGCTGCTACATTTCACAGATAATTTTAAATATTCTTCAAGCATGTACATTGATTAAGCAGAGGCCAATTCCACAGCTCTTTCTCATTCTGTAATGTATCCCAGAAGGGTACTCACTGCTACTCTTCAAATCTGAATAACCTTCCACAATGTTCTGTCCACACTGTTCAATGTGGACTAAGCTAAACATAAAACACCATGCTGGAAATTTCACTTGAGGCTGTAGAGCATCCTTAGGATGGGATGACTGGTCTCTGATCCCCAGTGCACTATGCCCAGACCCACATGCTGACTTCAGTCCACAGGTAAAGGAGAGCTGGCAGGTAATGCCATTCTGATTGCTTAGTTTGCAGATTAGACAAGACACAAGGTTTCGGAGGCTGTCTCCCACCTTTCTAAGAGTGTACCCTATATTTGCCTGTTAGGTTTATTTTGGGGATATTCTTTGAAGGAACTTGCCACATTTTGTAGCTGTTTTAATTCCCCCTAGGATGACAGGATGCCTTGATTCTTGTTCCGATCTAGTAACCATGGGTGAGTTATTCAGTTTCTCTGGCTTTCTCTCTAAGGCATCTTCTTCTGTATTTCTAAACAACTTCACATTACAGCAACTTCACATTATATCTACACCTACATTACTCTGATTTGCAATTATGTTGAAGTTTCCTAATGTCTTACTGCTGTTTTGGGACCACAACACAAGGGGCTTAGGAGAGTGATGGGAACTCATAATCCTCCACATTATTCATGAGAATATAACATAAATCTTTAAATGAGAATGAACTTAGCTTCCACGAAGCCCATAGACTCCCAACTTCCTTTGAAGGAGGGTGGACTGCCCAATATTTAGTTAACATGTGATGGGCACCAGGCCATCACGGCCAGTCATTCTGCACACAGTATTGTGCATTTTATTTGGATGTAAGACACTGACAACTTTGGCTCATGGCTAGACTATAGATTCACGTCAAGAGGGAGAAGTTCCCTCCTGCCCTTCAGTGATTGTCTGGAAGTCACTTACTCACAAATCTGATTTATTCTGATGGAAAAGTTACTGACTGCCTCTTTTTAAAAAGACCTGGCAAGAGCTCATTTGTCTATAGTTATTTGAACTGGGAAAAAGAGCTCTGTGGAGAATTTGACTTCTAAGTTGTTTCATGTAGTTTTCAGATTTGAATTGGCAATTGCAAACTTCTATGCCAGTGGATTGAAATGGTCATCTGTAATTTTGGTCTGTGGATATCATTCAAATTGTGGCAAAGTATAGAATTATAATTTTAGAGATAAGTTTGTGTTTATTGACATATACAGGTGTTTGGTTTCTTTTCAAGGTATTAGATGAATATACTTTTTGAATAATGACAATTAAAGGTGTATGAAATGCCGCTTTAGGTATGCCTAGTGAGATACCAGACCCCAGAATTCAAAGTTGATTCTGCTATAGTCTGCAACATGCCTTTGCTACTGTGAGAGCAAGTTTTTCTCCTGTTAATGGCTTAGTTAACATTCCTAACACACCAAGCAGGAAAAGCATTAATTGACTGCTAATTATTAATTGCACATATGTAGCAAATGCTTTTTTTAGATATGCAAGAATGTTGGCAGCCCTTCACAGAAAAGTGTTCAGAAACAAATCATTTTTGATATTTCATATTTCTCATCTCAGACACTGGAGCTTGGATGGTTGAACCCTGAATAGTGATTAGAAGAATTTAAATGTTGTATTGACTAGAAACCCCTCCAGTCTACCTTAGGGGTCTTAAGTCTAATAGTTTACATTTCTGCATGAAAAACACACTCACCCTTTTTTGTCTAGCACCCCTGAGATTCTTTGCATTATGGACAAAATGGGCCATGGGGGTGTGAGGGGATTTAAATAGGTGGGAGTGTGGAGACAAAACCACTCTGATGAACATTGCTCACAGGCAGCACTGTTTATCCCTCCTCCCAGCACTGTCCAGTAGACTCTTCTACAATGGGGGAAAAGTGTTAGGTCCACATTGTCCAATATGGAAGCCACATGTGAATCCTGGGCCTTTGAAATGGATTAGTGTGAGTGAGCAAATGAATGTGTCATTTCACTTCTTCTTAATGAATTTATCTCTGAGGTGCCACATGTGATTGGTAGCATCCAACTTGAGCAGAATAGGTTTAGAGCATGTAGAATCCATGTGTGGAATGTGTCTGATTCTATATGTGCTACATGTAGTCACTCCTGCACTGTACCCTTGGAGCTCAGGGAGAACTCCAGAAAAGTTCAAATGTTGGGGAAATTTGGGTTTCTTCAGAATAACTCCATTAACATGTCACCGCTACAGTGGGAAGGTCAGACAGTTAACTGAACCCACATTCAGTAAAAACCCCTTCTTAGGGAGGTTCAGGAATGAGTACAGTGCTATAATTAAAAAGACAGATAATAATATGTGTTGACAGGGTGTGAAGAAATTAAAATCCTCATAGAATGTTTGTGGAAATGTAAAATCATGCAGATGCTTTGGAAAATAAGCTGGCAATTCTTCAAAAGGATAAACACAGAGTTACCATGTGACCTAGGAATTTTACCCAAGAGAATTAAAAGCATATGTCTACATAAAACTTGCACACAAATGTTCATAACAGCACTATTCATAATAGCCAAAAAGTGGAAACAACTCTAATGACTACCAACTGGTAAGTGAATCAATAAAATGTGGCCTATCCATACAATGGAGTATTATCAGGCAATAAAAAGAAATAAGGTACTGATCTACCATAACTACATAGACTGATCTTGAAAACATTATATTAAACGTCAAAATAAGGAAATTATAGAGCCAGAGACCAGATAGGTGGTTGCCTACAGCTGAGAGTATATAGAAGAGTTAGATAATGAGTATGAAATCTATGAAATTGTGAAAATTTTATAAAACAAGATTGCAGTATTGGTTGGACAGCTACATATATGCTAAAAGCCATTGATTCATACACTTTAAGTGCATGAGTTACATACTAATCAAGTTGTATGAAAAAGCCCCACAAGTAAAAACAAAGAAAACCAGAATCGGGACTGACTGGAACCCCAAAGACCCAGGACAGCCAGCCCAGGTACGCAGGTACACACACACGTTTGGTAAACAGAGTAATCAGTGCAACCAGTAACATGGAAGGATCTGAAGCAGTAGTGAGGAGTCAGAAGTTGGGCACTGAAAAGCTCCACCAACCGAACAGCAGTCCCAGCCCCCACATCCAGAGGCCAAGATCACCTCCATACCCAGCAAAATTTCCATGGAAAGCTTGGCTAGAGACACAGCACATTTCTGGGATCTGATATGGACACTATCCAGAACTGTAATCACCAGAGGGATTTTACTACTTTTATCTCTCCTTGTTTGTCTAATTAGCGGTCCTTTTTCTATCCAATTAGATGCTGTCTTGTTTGTACTTTGTGGTTGTTTTCTTTCTTTCTTTCTTTCTTTCTTTCTTTCTTTCTTTCTTTCTTTCTTTCTTTCTTTCTTTCTTTCTTCTCTCTCACTTTCTTTCTTTTTCTTTCTCTTTCTTTATCTCCTCTTTCTGTATTCTCCCTTTATTCTTTCCTTATTTTCTTTTCCTCTTCCTTCTTCTTTTTACCACTTAGGTTTCTTGCCCTTGTTTTTGTTTTCTTCTATTGGTTGTCTTTCTCTTTTTCTTTGAATTTAAGCTTTCAAATGAGTAAACATTGTTTCTTCCCTTTCTCATTACTTCCTCACATTCTATTTCATTTTTTCCCTCCTGCATCCTCCAGTTTCCCAAAACTCAGGTGATCATTCCTTGACCTCCAGCCTTGACTATTAAATTTGATTTCACTCTTCACTTTGTCTTGTCCCTTACTCATCTTAATTCTCCAATCGAAGAGTAAAGGCAGGAAATCACTGCATTCAAGCACATGTTATACGTTTGATTTTATCATATGACTTTAGAGTTTGCACCTATAGTAGACATAGAAGGCTAATGGTTACCATCATTTATCAGTAGTTAATCTGTATTTGAAACTATTGTTATTACTAAATTTATTACTTTATCCAGGATGTCATACATGTTATAATCACATTTTCTCCCCTGTATGGGGGCAATACTGTGATTATATGGGGTCATAACCATCACCACAGCCTAGCACAAAAGGAATGGGTGGTAAGCCAAATAGTAACTTTTCAACCCTTACACATTGGGAAGGTAGGGTCTTGAGATATCTGTGAAGAACTATTTACATCTGGAGGACATCCCTGAAGAGCAGAAATCTCCTAGATAAAGACCAATACTAGTAGTAAAGCTATGTATCACAAGAAATTAGTAAACACCAAACTAGAAAAAAAATTTCAAGAGAGAACAGAGAAAGTGACAAGACACAGAAGCAAAATGCAATTCCAGACCTCCAGCCCAACCAAGATATGCCTAGGACATAATGAAACAGACAAAATTGGAAGTTGAACACTGGAACTTTCTAAAATGATAGCAATAGAAGTGAAAACACAAGTGGAAAATGCTATAGAGAAAATGATCATTCCAGTACAGTAATAAATTGTGCCTAAAATAAAAGATATTAGAGAAGACACAGAAAAAGGGATGGATGAACTTAGAAAAATGATGGAAACAAAAAACACCCAACATAGGGAAGAAATAGAATGTGTGAAACATACCCAAGCAGAAATCTAAGAGATTAAAAACTCCATTGAAAGTATACACAGCAGATTGAAAAAAGGAGAGGAGAGAATATGGGATCTTGAAAGCAGAATTGCAGCTAGTGATAATGAAAAGAACTACATAGCAGCACAATGTGTGATAGCAAAATCTTGGAAACAACAAAGATGTCCATCACATGAGGAATTGTTGAAAAAGATGTGGTATTTCTATAAAATGGAGTATTACTCAGCTATTCAGAATGATAAGTTTGAAGCATTTATACTGAAGTGGATGCCACTTGAACATATACTCATAAGTGAAATAAACCAGACACACATGTGTAAATATCATATAGTCTCCCTAGCATAAGAAGCGAAAAGAAGAAATACAAATGGAAACGTACAACAACAACTAAAATCAGTTGAGTCCGATAAGACAAAGTGATTGGCATATGCTGCAGGATACCAATCAGCTTTTCTTCTGGATAGTTAACAACCTAAGTTCACAAATCAAAGTTGGAGAAATAGAAGAGCCACAAGGCCAGCCAACATTTTGGCCCTAGCCTTTCAAGGTCAGCGAAGACTCAGGACATAGGAGAACCTGTACTGCAACATCATGAAACTCAGTTGAGCTCCAAATTTTCTGAACAAGGAGATTATGGAGCCACAGAGGAAAGAGATGGAAGTTCTATAGTGTGCCTGGGGAGAGTCACATGAAGAGAAAACTTTCTCTCAAGCTCTCACAGAGAGCAAACTGGAGAAGCATTGGCCGTGACTCATCCACATGAATGACACAGACAAAGGATCTACAGAATAAGGTACAGGACTACAAGATAAACCCTGAGGGGACATCACTGACCTCATAAGAAACATAAAGTACATGTGTTGGTATATAAGTCTTGATCTATCTAGGTCTTAACCATCCAGCAGAAAAGTATAAAAAATGAAGTGTACATCGCGGAGCCATAATAATAAGTTGAGCTGTAAATGGCTATGGTCAACAACTTCTTCGGATAACTCACTATTGTTGTGGAATGCTGGATTGTGTTGGATTGTGGTGTCGAGTTCAAGCACCTAAGTTAGTTGAATGACAATGGAGTGCCCATCTCTGACAGGTGTAGACAAAGGAAAGGGTATAGAAAGGAAGAATCATGATGTGTGTGGATAGAGAGTACAGTTGGGTTAGATAACGCTGTGCTTCTATATAATTCTATGAGAGGCAAGATTTGCACTAATGGTAGTTGGACAGGATATTATGTCTGCTTCTAGTACTATGGACAACCCCTAGGAAAATAACAAGGTTGAAAGTATTAATTATTGAATCTTTGATGTAATTCAGGTATAAAAAATAAGATCTGCAAACAGCTACACTCTATTTATTGACTGATAAGAGACATATGGTATAATAATGTCTGTAGTATAATATCATGTATGCACCTTCTATGATACCAAAACATTATGACAACAGTTTGCAATGTATTAATTTATCAAATCCATGTTGTCAAGGTATCTTAAAACTGTGTCATTGATATTTGTACTTCAATAAAACAAAAATTAAATAAACAAGATATATAAATTAAAACCATATTAATATGCTGAGCTCTGAAAGACTCAAGTCAACAAGTTCTGCAGATAACCTACAATTATGGACTTCTGGACTGTGTTGGATTGTTTTGCTGAATTCATAAACCTATACTATTTAGGTGCCAATGAAATACCCATATCTGACAGGACTAAACAAAAAAGGGGATACAAAGGATGGTCCATTCTGTGTCTGTATATATAGTATAGTTAGGGTAGACATACACCTACTTTTGCTTAAATCAATGAGAAGAAAGATTTGCACTAATAGTGTTTGGACAGGATATCCTGTGTCTAGCTTGTGATACGGATAACCACTAAGAAGATTACAGTGTACATGGTATTAACTATTGAAACTCTTCTATTAATCAGCTTTCAATATGTCTTATTGCTATTTGTTTCTCAATAAATTTAAAAAAATGAAAAGAAATATAGCAAAAGATCATGAAAAGTCAACCAAACAACTACAAGATGAAGCAAAGAAAAATATCATAAGATGGATGGGGGTCAATGAGAAAAGTAGAGACAACACAAATGCTATAAGAAAAATTCTTCACAGATATGAAGGAAGAAAATTTCCCAAGCATGGACAAAAGTTCTGACATACATATAAATGAATCATAAATAACACCAAACAACCATGACCAAAATAAAACTACACCAAGACATATATAATCAAGGGTTCAGAAATTCAATATAAGAAGGCAGTATTAAAAGCTGTTATGGAAATAATCAGATCACCTTTAAAGCAAAGTACACTAGATCTCAGCAGTTTCCTCAGCACAAACCTTCAAGAAGAGTGGGGATGAAGTATTTTAAGTCCTGAAAGAAAACAAAATCCAACCCAGGTTGGTGTATCCCGAAAATTAACAGCAAAATATGGTACTTTCATGTTAAAGAACAACTGAAGAAATGCATGACCACCAAAATCTTTATTCTCATAGCATGGAAAACACCAAAGAAATCAACAGATTTCTAGATATGTATGAATTGTCAAAGCTGAATCAACAAGATGTAAAAAATTTCAACAACACAATATTTGTGAGATTAAAAATTTAATTAAAATTTACTAGCAAAGAAAAGCACAGGTCTTGATAGGTTCACTGCTGCATTCTGCAAGAAATTTAGAGAAGATTTAACACCAATACCCCTCAAGCACTTTAATGAAAGTGAGAGGGGGGAAAAAAAGAAAGTGTAAGCAAAGCAATGTTCCCTAAGTCATTCCTGGAGGCAAGTTTTATGCTGACACCAAAACTAGAGAAAGACGTAACCAAAAACAGAACTCCAGGCCAGTATCTCTAGTGAACATAGATGCAAAAATCCTCAATAAGATATTAGCAAACATAATGCAACAAATGATCAAGAAAATTACACACCATGACCAAGAAGGATGCATTCCAGGAAGGCAGGGATGGTTCAACATGTGCAAATCAACAATACACCGTATCAACAGAGCCAAAGGCAAAAAATCACATGATTACCTCAATAGATTCAGAAAAAAGGTTTTGACAATTTTTTCCAACACTCATTCATAAAAACACCCTAAAGAAAATCAGAATAGACTGTCTATCTCAATCTGATAAAAGCCATGCATGACAAAGCAACAGCAAACATCATACTAAATGGACAAAACCTGAAAGCTTTCATTCTAAAATCAAGAATAAGAAGAGGATTACCATTATTACCACTCCTTTTCAACATAGTTTGGCAAACATAAGCCCGAGAAATTGGGTAAGAGAGAGAATAAAAGGAATAAGGATAGGAAAGGAAGAAGTTAAATTATCATTATTCAAAGTGACATAACACTCTACCTAGAAGACCTCATAAGCTCTGCCAAAAAAACCTCCTAGAGTTGATAATCAAATTCAGTAATGTGGTTGGATTGAAAGTCGACACTCAAAAACAAGTAGTGTTCTTGTATACAAGCAACAAACTCACTGAGAGAGAAATTAGGAAAACCACATCCTTTACAATAGCTTCTGAAAAAAAGCAATACTTAGAAATTAATCTAACAAAGGAAGCAAAAGCTCTATTACATGCTGGATGTGGTGGCACACACCTGTAATCCCAGCACTAGGGAACCTAGGGCAGAACTGTTGTTATGAGTTTGAGTCCAGGCTGGGTTATAAAATGAGCTCAAATCCAGCCTGAACTGTGTAGTAAGACCCTGTCTCAAAAAGACAAAAAAAAAGAAAGAGGAAAATTTATAGTAGTCTAAAAAAAGGAGATTAAGGAGAATACCAAAAAACAGAAAGATATCCCTTGCTCATGAATAGGAGGAATCAACACAGTGAAAATGACCATACTCCTAAAATTGTTATACATGTTCAATGCAATCTCAGTCAAAATGCTATTTGCATACCTGTAGAATTAGAGAACATATTCTTAAAATCTAGGATTAGGAGTCTCATTTGAAACAACTATTCTTCTGGATATTTTCCAGGAATAATAAAAAACATACCAGGATGATATATGTGCACCCATGTTTATATCAGCACAATTTATCATATATAAATCTTGGGGAAAAATTAAAATGCACATCAACCAAGGAAGGGCTAAAAACGATGTTGTATTTTTATACAATGGAGTACTACTCAGTTGTGAAGTAGGATAAGTTGAGACTTTTACAGATAAATGGATGCAACTAGAGAACATACTGATAAGTGAAAAATAAATCAGACTCACATGTGTAAATATTCTCTACCTATTGTACAAAGCTGAAAGAGTAAATAAGATCCAAAGCATATAATACATACTGTGAAATGCGAGGAAAAAACTGTTCAAAATAAAGAGGATTGGCAAACACAGGGGTTGGAGGTTCGATCCCCGTCCTGCCATGCCAGCCCTGCCTCCAGGGTACACTGAGACTTCAATAGAGACTGGGTGTGGTAGCATGCACCTGTAATCCCAGCTCTTGGGAGAATGAACACAAGTGGATCACTATGAATCTGATCTACACAGTGAGACCCCGTAGACCCTTAGAAAATACAGAAAGAAGAAAGAGGAACTCAGATGGAGGAAAGAGAAAAGAGAGAAAATGAATATGTATGTGTGTATATATATCCATATGTTTTATATATATAATACCATGTGTTATGTTACTAATTTCTTTTAAAAACTTTCTAAAATTTATTTATTTATTTATTTGGTCCAGGGACTCACTATGCAGCCTGGACCTATACTGATCCTCCTGTCTGAGCCTCCGGATTGCTGGGATTATAGGCCTGTACCACTACAGGCTGTGCTTCTTGGGTTCTGAGGCCAGAATGAAATGTAGCATCAGAGATTAAACCCACATCCTAGTGCTTCCCAGGAAGGTTCTTAGACCACCAACCTATCTTCCCAGCCCATAGTGTTTATTTCTATTAGTACATTGAAAGGAAGCACCTGTGCTTATATTGTTTGATCAATTTTTTTTTTTTTTTTTTTTTTGGTACCCGGGGCCTGCAATCTGGGCAGCTACTTTTCAGATACCAATACATGATGTTTTAACCTTTGTTACTCTTCTACTATCTGGTTTTGAAATTTTGTATTGGTGTTTTTATTGATTTTTGTATTAAAAAAAGTTCCCAGAATAAAGAAACACCCCAACCAGACCTCCAGGGCCAGGGCTTTGACTAGGGATTGTGAAGTCCTGAGTGTGGCCTCTGCATGGAGCCACATGCTTCCTTCCTGTGAAGCTGACTTGTGCTGTGTTTATTTTTCAATTTATTAACTCTGGCTGAATGGAGATTTTTTTGAAGCTATAGATTACGATAATTATAAGGAAAGTCAATAAAATCCCATCATAGAGTGTTTTAAATTATTAGATTCTTATAAGGAGAAAAATCTACTCATCCAATAAATACTTGATAAGTATCTACTGTGTGTCTGGAAAGCTTCCCAACCCTGGAAGATGGCAGAGGCAGGACAGAGCAGCTCCTGGTGAGTCCAAGAGTCACACAGGTCTGATGGACCATGGGAACCCTTTAATCAAATGCCTAGAAGGAGTCTTATTTAATTTATAATAAAATCTGAAAATACATCTATTTACATTAATGTAAAGAACATATTTCTACAAAAAGTAACCAAAATTTTAAAGACAAACATTACAAAAATTCTGGCCTTGTGTTACCTTTATGTGTATACTTCTCTAATGTGTGGACTAACAGATTTTCATATCTACATCTGCATATAATCTGTTACACTGCATTGTTTGGGTTGAATTACATGGAAAGAGAATTAGACATCACACAGACAGGCAGCTAGAAAAGGAAGAAAGCTGTGATAGGTTTCTCAGGTAGTTGTGAATATTTTTTGATATTACACCAAAACTTGACAGGGAATCTCTTCTTCCTACTTCCTGGTGAAATCCATTTGACATAAAATTCACCATCTTGGGTCAGCCAAATACCTCAGTGGACTATAGTGCCTGAAATCAGGCGCAGGGGCCAGGGGTTTGATCCCTGGGCCTGCCATGCTGGCCCCACCCCAGGGGCATGCGGAGATGGCAATTAAGACTGAGCGTGGTAGCGTGTGCCTATAATCTCAGCGCTTGGGAGGCTGTAAACAGGTGGATCACTATGAGTCTGATCTAGTAGTGAGACCCTGAACACCCGGTAGACCCTTCCTTAAAATACAAAAAAAGTCTCACCATCTTATCCATTTGTAAGTGTACAGTGATGTTAAATGCAGCGATGTGTGCAGCTACCATCACCATTTGCCTCCAGTTCTCTATTTTATACGATACAACTGAAGCTCCGTAACTGTTAGCAACAACCTCCATCCCTACCCACATCAGCTCCTGGGAGCCATCATTCAATGATTTCTGTCTCTATGATTTTGACTACTCCAATTACCTTATACAGAAGGTATTATACATTATTGGTCCTTTTGAGACAGACTTATTTTCGCCTTGCCTAATGGGACAAGTGGTGTCTCCGTACATGCCATTTGTAATGTTTAATATGAACCCATACAGTATTACTGAACTTTTATCTCTGTAAATCCTGGTTGTTCTTACATTGTGAATAATTCTTATCCATATGTGATTTCTGCATTGGTGACTTGGAAAATATTGATTCACTAGGGCATTCAGGTCTGCAAAATGTTGACACATCTTATTTTCCAATATAGAAAGGAATTGAATAATGTCATCAAGCTCATGAAAAGTCACTAATTTTTAGAAGTTGTCAGCCTTGAGGGGGCATATACAGGCTTTCAAAATTCTAATTTTACTTGAAAGTTCAAATTTGATCACTGACAACTAAGATTATCATTGTCTTCTTTAACATGTCAGGCCTACTTTGTTTCTTGAAAACAATGTCTGCCAGATCTCATATCTGACAAACTATAGTTGGTCTGTCAGTTGTTCTTTCAATGTAAAATGAAGATTCATAAAAATCGTGTCTGGTTAAGTTTGCAACTGCAGCAATGTTTTTCATAGAGATAATATACTATACCTAATGCAAGCTTCCCACTTTGTTACCCACCATAGCAAAATAGTGATTACTCAGGGGTAGCTATATAATAGAATTAGTTGTTTTTTCTTGACACGATGCACACTGTTGAGTGAAATTCAGATCTATTTAATTTTTTGTGTATTTAGTACAGAGTCTACAGGGTCTCAGTACACAGATCAACTCGTAGTGACCCTCCTGTTTCCACCCGTCTGAGTGCTGGCATTACAGGGGCATGCCACCATGCTCAGTCTCACTTGATGTCTCGGCACCCCCTGGGGGTGAGGCCGGTATGCCATGCGGTGCCAGGGATTGAGCCCTGGCCCATGCCTAAGCAGGTGCTTTAGTCTACTGAGCTATCTGGCTGGCCCTTGAAATTCATATTCAGAATTTTTTTGTTTTATCCCTTGAGCATGTGGTAGGGGAGAATCCAATGACTGTTGCAGAGTTTAGTGCAGCATATACCTTTGACTCATATTAAAGGACCAGGAGTTCACCTACAATTACTGTTAAATCCAGATGAATATCTTGGGAATGGTTGCATCCATGGGATTCTTAAGGGCTGTGTTCCCTTTTTTTTTAAATTTATTTTTTATTTTATTGAAGTACAAATATCAATCAGACAGTTTTAAGACACCTTAACAAGACAGATTCGATAAATTAAAACATTGCAAACTGTTTTCATACTGTTTTGGTATCGTACAAGGTGCATACATGATATTATACTTACAGACATTATTATAGCAGAGGTCTCTTATCATTTTTGGTAATTTTTAGGGAAGGACCTATGGGGTATTCAGGGTCTTGCTAGTAGATCAGACTTGTACTGATCTGTCTGTTTACAACCTCTCAAGAGCTGGGATTACAGGTGCCCACCACCACAGTCAGTCTCAATTACTGTGTCATCATGCCCCAGGGGCAGGGCCAGCATGGCAGGCCCAGGATAATGGATCCCTTAAAGTCATGGAGTATGCCAAATTATGTGCTGGAAACATAATCTGGGCAATCATTTTGGAGGTAAGGCCCTCATGCATGGGTTAATATGATTATTATGGGTACAGGTTAGTTATTGCAAGAGTGGGTTGTTATAAAAGCATGCTTACCATCTCTGTCTCCTGCTCACCTTTCTACCTTCCACCATTGGATGGTATACGGTGGAAGCCCTTTTACCATATGTTTGTACCTTCATCATGGGCTTTCAGCCTCCAGAACTATGAGAAGTAAATTTATTCTCTTCATACATTACATGTCAGTAGCATTTTTCATAGCAACACACACACACACACAACACACACACACGACAAAAATTTGGTATAAAGAAATTGAGTTGTTGCTATAACAAATCCTTGAAAACATGGAAGTGGATTCACCTGAATAATGGATAAAGGTAAGAGTTTAGAGGCAGAGGCTAGAAAGACCCAGACTGCCCTGAGTAGAACTTTAAGGGTGTTCACTTTAAGGTGAAGGCTCAGAATAAGAGGAGAAGTACTGGGAAAGGATGGAATGCCTTAGACATTACTCAAGGGGTTGTGATCATAGTTTTGGAAATACATACAACAAAGGTCATGCTGATGAGGTTGTAGGAATGAGGAACA
>PVKA01005332.1:43754-91526 GCA_004027165.1 Ctenomys sociabilis
GGTATGGCCAAGTGATTGCTTGCTGAAGAGATGACTTTGCATAGAACAGTTCAAGGCAGTAGGAGAAAGACTTCTAAGATATTTCAGAGAATATCCAGGCTGCCCTTACCCTTACAGTTCCAGAGCGCTTCATGCTCTCTGTCCAGGATGTCATCAGGCCTCTGCTTCCTGCTTCCCATGGTGGTGGCTATCCAGTGCCTGGACTGGGTTCAAGCAGGTCCAGGCCCATAGAAGAGTCACTAAGTACAAGGTAGAAATCATGGTGGCTTCAACATGGTGTAAACTCAGTAGATACATTTGGCGCAAGAGTTGTGTGGTCATGGCTTCCTCCACTCCAATTTCAAAGGGCCGCATGTTCACGGATCACAAGTGCTGTGTGTCAGCCCAGCAGCCACTCATGAGCGCCAGCCCTGACCATTGTTGTCCTAGTAATACCCCATACGTGCTTTCATCCTTAAGTGTTTTAAGACCAAAATCATTTATCAAACTGATTATAACCTGGAAGGGTGACATTATCCATCTTTTTAAATACCATTTCAAGTTTCAAAGGATATAATCATTCTTTTAATCACAACCTCAGCATAATTATTGATCGTTATTCTGCTGTCTTGAAAATCACTTGTACTGTAGGCAAAGCTCTAGCAGTTGTCTTCCTGGGCCCTCAAGGTGAGGGGACAGGGCTCACATACTGAACAGAAGCTGCCTTGCCTCTTTCCTGCTGCAGTGATGAGCTAGTCTTTTCATCTTCAGGTTACTTATTTGGATCTCAATAGTAGTCACCCTCTCCAGTTCACTGGTAGGATTTTTTAGTTGAAGATCATACATCAGAGAAAGCCGTTCCATTTTTTAATGTTGGAATGGACTATCTGTATTTGTTTATTTTCATTTAGCGAGTTTAGGCTTCCTCTCTGACCTTGAGTAGTACTGTTTCATGAAGGGTCAGTTCTTCCAATTTCTGGTTGCTCCTCTACCCTAGGGGTGTTGGGTTTCCTAATTCCAAGCCCTAGTCATTCTTGTTGAGGAAGCTTCCAGAGGCAGCAAAGTCATGCTTAGTGGACAGCTCGGTGATCTACCTCTAAGCACAAGCATCATGAGTTAACTGTAAGGGACCTCAGAGCCCACCTTCTGCTCAGATACAAAGGCTGTGGGCATGTTCTCCATGGCTGAAGGCTGGAAGGAGTCACCCATTTTTCCCCTTTTCTGTTGTGTCTTCCCTTAAAAACTTATACTGTCTCTGCTCACTGGGGGCCCAGGGCTTTCCAAGTGACAGCTAGTCTCCAGGGTCCTCTACAAACAGACCCCAAGGGAATATCTTAGTTTGCTGCCTGCATGTCCTTGCCCTATAGTTCCCCACAGGCCCAGAGTGGGGAAACAAGATTCAGGACTTTCCCTGGAGTTGGAAGAGGAGCACGCGGGTCTGAGTCATTCATTCCAGCTTTCATTTGGCCACACCAAGGTGCATGCTCCTGGGGGGTGGGGGGCAGAGGCACAGCTGTGCATGTTGATGACTTTTGGCCCTTTTCAGAATGTTTCTTTTCTAAAAAGTGTATCTTCACTATAAGGTTAAAAAAAGCCACTGAGTGGTTACATGAATGAAGACATAAAGAAATATTAATTTGGAAACTGAGTTATTTTAATATGTACAATGCATGTCATTGTGGTATGTCGTTTAGAGCTAGGTTTGGTTTTTTAAACCTTTTTAGCTTTCTTGTAGCATCAGTTCAAAGGGGTATATTGCAGTGGCATTCTACATTTTTTATGCAGGAGCTCTGTGACCAAATCCCAAGATCCATTAGTGGAAAAATATGCATGCCTCTTGTGCCCTGTTATGAAAATGTGCCTTATCTTACCTGATTAAACTGTCAGCTCTTATTAAAATAGATTCATATAGCTAAAGAAATTCAAGCTTGGTCTATCTCTCAGGGAAGTGTAGATAAATTGTTGTCTCAGTAAAATCTGTGTCTATTATCAGGATTTCAGTTTGTGTAACCCTTAGGATGTTAAAACCCATCTATGGCTTCTGAGGAGACAAACAATTTCCAAATTAACTTTGTTGATGGTGTGAGGGAAGGGGAAGATAGGACACTTACCTGTAAACATTTCTGGGTTTTATGAATTATCTTCTGGTCTTCAACAGATCTGTCATGCTGAAACATTTCCCTCAGATCCCATCACTTGTATCAACTCAGCCCTAGCCTTGGAAGCCCATTAGGCTTGAAGGTGTATCGGATTTCTTTCCTAGGCATGGAAGCTTGATGCCATCTAAGAACGGTGGAGACTCTCAGAGGTATGAACACGAGTCATCTTCTCACTAGCCCACAGTTAGGAGCCACCATTCGTCTTTTTCACCTGTGAAGGCATGGAGGGCTTTAGTAGCTCATTTAAACAGACATGGCTAGCAAGTGGGCAGCCTACAGCCAAACCTAGCTGTACTTTTTTTTTTAATCTAAGACATCAAATGACCTGGTGACTGCCAGATCTCCACTTCCAGACTAAGATTCTCTGGTGTGACAGATGCAAAATACTCCTGTCTGCTCCCCAACTTGCCCTCCCTCTCTCCATGTCTGTCTGTCTGTCTGTTTCTTTATCCCCCCATGGCCTCTGTCCCTATCTTTCTGTTCCTTCTGTCTCAGTCCCTCTCTCCAGTTTATCATTCTGTGGGTCCTGTATCACTCATATCATCAATTGCTTGTCATTTTTATTTTTAAAATCTACCCTTTTGGAATGTATTTCAGTAATGGGTTGAATAGACATTACTATATTTCATTCAAATTAAAAATCTGCTAATTACATGATTCATTATTCCTTTTGTAGAGTTAAGAAATAAATATAAAATGAAAGCCAAAATCTTCTTGAATAAGCTATGGCCTGTCTTCATTGATAGGGTCCATCCTGCTTTTCAAGAGGTCTAGTTGCTTCAACTAGCAGAACCAACATGCCCACCCATTGCTACGGTTTAGATAGAGAAGGTCTTCCCAAAAGCTCAGATGTTCACAGGTGGGGCTTCTGGACCATGGGGGTGCTATATTCATCAGTGGGTTGATCCATTGATTAATCCATTGCTAATGTGATATTATGAGGTAGGCTTAATTGGAAGAGGCAGGTCTCTGGGGCTGTGACCTGAAAGGCGAAAAGGTTTCAGGTCCTGGCCTCCTCCTCCTCCTTCTTTCTCTGCTTCTAGGTTGTCATGGTATGGCCCTTTTTCCCCTAACAGACATTTTCATCATGCTCTTCCTGCCTTGGAGCCATAAGCCTATTGACTGGATATTCTAGAACCCATGAGGCAAAAGAAGCTTCTCCTTTCTCAAGTTGTGGGTATTGAGTATTTCCTCAGCAATTAGGAAAGTTATTAAAACACCAATCATCTTCCAAGCACTTGTACTGATAGGAGCTTAGTTCAAACCAGGAAAGTGGCCATGCTCTGAGAATCAACAGCACCACTCCCACACAAAGGGAGCATAACATGCTCCTGGCCCACTGTTATGCCAAGAGGGGGGCTTAGGGGTAGGAGTTCTTCAGGAGGGATAAGTATTGAGACCCAGGCTTTGCCCTTTCACAGCTAGGTGATTGCACTGGCTGCATCTTAGTGAACCTTTGCCTCCCTCAGTGGGCAGAAGGCAGAAGACAAGAGAGTCCTTGGAAGGCTCAGGGCCAGGTCAAAGCAGCTACTTAATGAATGTTATTTTTCCTGGTATGGCCCCTATGCTACTCACAGCTGTCTAAATCTCAAGCTGACTGGTGATGAGTTGCAAAAGGAGCAGAAGTGTATCTGTAATGCAATTGTCACTTGGGTGGTTTGGATGATAGCATAGTGCCTCTGTGCTGAGATGTAATGCTGCAGAAGGGCTGGCCATGGAATGTGAGCAGAGAATAAGCTTTTCTCGGACTAGATACTGGGCCGTCTTGAAGGGCACACTCTAATCTCTTTATGTGGAGGAAGTGGTTTTAAAAAAAAGACACTAACATAGCAACACAGAGTGTGGCTGTTTGGATTGTGCCAGTTTTTCCCTAGCGTGATGTACTTGCTCCAGGGTCATGCATAACCCCTGAGATTGCCATGGAGGAGTCACAGGCAAGCAGCAGGCACACTGAGCCCTGAGGCATGGACAGGTGAGGTCCCATCTCAGCATCCTCCCCTTCGGCTGTGTCCTCCCCCTGGCTCTGTGGAACCAGAGATTGAACTCAGGCCCTTGGGCTTGCCAAGCAAGTGTTTATTCTACTGACCTATCTCCCAAGCCCTGGTTCCCAGGAAGGAATTTCCCGATTCTTCTTGGCCCAGAGAAGAGAGTTTGTTTGATAGGAGCCTTTGAGCATGGAACTTTATCCAGTTCTGAATTCTAGACTGCAACTAGGAAAACCACCTCATTCTGTTAACATTTTAAAAGTCATGTAAATGAAATGCAATACTTGGAGCATAAGTGTATTAAAGTGATGAAAAGCTAGAAAGCTGGTTGTTTATGGTCACAAATTATAGTATGCTTGGGGAAGAGTAAGAGAGTAGGGCGAAACAGCCTCATCCCTGTGTCCTTTCTTTAAGGTAAGAAATTGCCTTTAGGCCTGTGCCTGAGGAGACTTAGAGGCACTCACATGCCAGGGGAAACATGTGTGTGCACCTAAGTGTATGCACAAACTTGAACCTGCACAAGAGTATTTATATGTGGACATGTACACACAAAAATTTCCACACAGTTGTGCACATACACACATATGCCTAAGGAAACATGCACATATGTGTGCATTTTGTGATTGAGGAAATGCACACATGCAAATATGCAAGAACTTACAAATAATGCCCATACATTCACATGCATGCATACATGCTTGTACATACTACACATAAAGTACGTACATGTGTACATATACATTCTTGTGCACACACATTCATACACATCTTGACATGCTGTGCACACACATGCATAAATTTGTGCATGAGCACAGATATGCCCAAGAGCACAAGCACATGTACATACATGCAGGTGAACACACATGCCTGAAAAACATACATACATGTGCACACTGATAAACCTACATGCACATACACACATGTGCATCCTCCATGCACACACACACATAGATGTCTGAGGAGACACACATCATACATACATATTTCATCTCTTTGTATAACTAAGCCTATGGTACATCTTATGCATTTTCCCATTTGAGTTGAAAGGTGGACATAGGTATCTTGCTTAGTTTTAAATCGACAGCATTGAAGACTTCAGTGAGCTGCTCCCAAGGCAGGATGGAGTGCTGCTCGTCCCTGCCCTCTCTCCTGAGTCTCGCACACATGTGTTTCCCTTGACTGACTTCGGTTTCTGTGTTTGCACTGGGAGCTCACCACTGACCCTGCATGTTGTTCTCCTCCATGCACACAGCACTGAGTTCTGCATATAGCAAGAGCAGGCTGGTTTCCATCTGACTGGCCCTGAGAAGATAACAATCTTGCTCTCGGGTTTGTCCTGTGCATTCCCCAGACCTGCACAGTTGGGAACCTGCACTTGGCCGGTGGCACTGGCCAGGTGGCTCCTTGCAGGCCTGTAGGCCATGAGGACAGTCACCACTTGCACACACACACACACACACACACACAAATACACACACACATGCACACATACTATGGGGCATCATAGGGGATGGTTCCCATTAACTGAGCCCCCTGTGCCTTAATCCAAAAATCTACCAGAAGTAACCAATAATAAAATTCTTATGTACTACACATACATAAGGGCTGGGGAGATAGCTCAGTAGAATAGACACTTGTCTGGCAAGCACAAGGGCCTGAGTTCAATCCCTGGTTCCACCAAAAACTACAGATACACAAGAACACACTACATGAACAATTTTACACTAATGTGTTATAACTTTAAAAACTTCTGAAAGTTATTCTCCTTCTTCTTCCTCTCTGTGTTTTGTGTCAGTCACAAGTTGGTATCCAACAAGTAAAAAGTGCTTCTTTTCACATGGAAAAAACAAGGGAAGTATTATCCTACCAAACTGTACTCTCTCCTTCCTCCTTTCCATGAAATAGTGTTTTCTGCTTAATGAGAAAAAAAAACCTCTAATTAATATTAACAAGTAGAAGGGGATTAGCATCCAAATCCCCTATTACCAGTTTGTCTAATCCACCTAATTCTGTGTGCAGCTACTGGTGAAGTACTTAGAAACCTACCAACTGGAGGGGCAAGCAGACAGTGGCAGTTTCATGTTGTGCACCAGCAGTGCCCGCAGCCCCCACCGCAGCCTCTGCCCACTGACCTCTCCCCCTGGGCTGCCCTTTGCTCAATGGAGCCACTCTGCAAGCCTTTTCAGCTTTGCCTTTTCAGGAGCAGAACTCCAGCAGGGCCAGTATCCTTATCTTTTCAGTGCATGGAGAGTTCCCTTTCTTGATCAGTGAAAATCTTACCAGAAGGAGCCACGGTGGGAAAAATGTGAGCCTAGGCTGAGCTGAGGCCAGTGTTCTCCACAGAAATGCCTTCAGGTTTCTAAGTTACTGTTACCAACTTCAGGGAGGAAGTTACAGCAAGGGCTTATGAAGTCTTGCTTTGAAGACAGTCACTTGATGGATAGGCAAGGGGGAACCAGCAAATCCTTCTTCAGTGAACTGGAAGAGAGGGAGAGAGACACAGAGACACACAGAGAGACAGAGAACAAGTTAGAAAATGCAAGCTAGAGAACAAGAATGGAATGGAAGGTAAGTGAAGGGGATGGAAGGAGGGAGAGGGAGAGAGGGAGGAAAGGAAGAAGAGGGTATGGAGGAAAGAGAAAAAAACAGGGTAGGAGGACAGAGAACAGTAGGCTTGACTCCTTCAGCTTCTGCCCATACCCTGCTTGTCCCCACTCCAGTGCCAGCAATGGAACACTCTTCTGTAAACTCATTAGTCTCACTCAGTTTTGACAGCCTGCTTAAATCAGCTTAGAAATGCCACCACTGAGCAAGCATATCCCGGAGTTGATTGCTTTCCTCCTGAAGACTAGCTCACATGCCAAGCGCAAATGACACGGTGTGCTGGGGAGGGGTTTAATTACAGGTTGGGCAAAGGAAGACACAGAAAATGTGCAAGAGCTTCGGAGCCTGCAGGAGAGGGGTGTGACTCCACACTGGCATGATGGATGCTTAAATCATAACCTGTTGGGCAGCCTAGCTGGAGGGCAGGGCGAGTCCTGTTCTAAATATCTACTTCGAGTAGATTTGGTGTTCAAAGATATTAATTCTCTCATGCCCAGACTATTGGATGTTAAAAAAAAAGAGAGAGCAGGAAAATATTTGCTGTTTCTTTCCCTCCTCCATGGAAAGCACTCAAGATGTGATTGCAAACTGAAGCTTGCGCATGGCACAGGAGGGCCAAAGGCTGGTTCTACAGCTGTCATTCTAGCCCTGAGGCTGCAAGAGGAAGGGCAGGGAAGATGGTGCTTAGTGCCCTTGGCTGCTCAGGATAGATGAGGACCACACGCAAGTTCTTAGGAATCTTAGTGGACCAGGACAGGTCCCAAAGGGTAGGTCAAACTATACCCTCCTTCTTCCTTTTTTTCCTGGTATGTTTACCAGGGACTCCCATGCAGGTTGGGTCTCTGGGAGCTCATTGGGTGTTTAGCCACATTTCTCTTCTCCTCCTATCCTTGAGAAAGAGTGGAGAAACATGGACTGGGTGGGTTCGTAGTTGGTAAAGTGAACTTAGAGACAGTCCAAGTCAATTTAGAGCATGGCCTCTCATGCCTTGATGGACCTCAGCTTGTTCACTTTTGGGGCAATGAATCAGATAGCAAGGGTGGCCACTAATGGGAACTGTAAAGAATTCTATGCTTACAAGCTGGCTGACACAAGCGTAGGAGCCAAGGCAATGAAAATCCATAGGAATCCCACCGATACACTCTTAAAGCTTCCCCGTGAGTGCCTTCACGGCACCATCCTTCCTGTTCTGACCCCAGCCAGGAACGTCTCTTATCTTCTAGGACGTCCAAGCCTCTGCTCTTGTTCTTTCTCACTTTGTTATCTTCTGAGTAGCTGTTGTGTTTTAAAACTGTGAATATGATCAAGTCAGCTTTACTTTTCTGTGCCATTAGAACAAATCCAGGCTGATTGGCATTTTCCCAGGACTTTGTGGTATCTGGAACCAGTTTCTTCTCTACCCTTGCCTCTGGCCATCTCTTCCACTTCCCTCCTGCCTTGTTTGCAGCCTCCAACTCCTCTGTACTGTCTCTGCCTCAACCAAGAGCTCTCCCAAGCACACTATGTGTTGGCTCGCCCCCAGCTTTGTAGGCCTGCTGTTCCTTTACAAAATCCATTTGTTCCTTTTTATTGCCAAATAGAATTTCATTACTTGGATCCACCACTATTGTGATGAATGTAGGTATGGTTATTCTCACACACTGCTTTATGTGGACATGTTTTTTTTTGTTTGTTTTTTAATTGTGGGTTGGTAGGAGGGGTAGGTCTATAGGGGTGGAATTTCTGGGTTGTATGCTAGTCATGTGTTTTTTAAAAAAAATTTCCAAATTATTTTCTGAAGAGAACTGTATCATTTCTGAATATACTCATTTCATATATTCTATAGCAATATGTGAAGTTTGGGTTTTCCATACATTATCAATGCTTTATGTTATGAATTTTTTTTGGTGGAGCTGGGGATTGAACTCAGGCCCTTGAACTTGCCAGGGAAGTGCTTATTCTACTGAGCCATCTTCCTGACTCTTATTACGATATTTTTGATTTGGACCATTTTGTAGGTGATTATTAATCTCATCATGGTTTTACTCTTCCTTTCCCTTATGACTAAAGGCATTGAACATCTTATGTGCACATCTATAATTTGTATATTTTATTTGTGAAGTCCTATTTTAGTCTTTAGCTCATTTCTTAAATTTGGGTTGTTTTCTTATTTCATTATGAGTTTTTCATATGTAGTACAAATGTTTTGCCGATATGCATCATGCAAGCATTTATTTCCAGTCTATGATTTGCCTTTTCATTTTCTTAATGATGTCTTTCAAAAAGCAGAAAAATATTTATTGTGATGAAGTCAATTTTCCTCTCAAAGTTAATGTTTTTGACATTCTGACAGAGAGAGCTTCACCTCCCTCAAGGCAGGAGGGTTCTTTCCTCTGTTTTCCTCTGTAAATTTCATAACCACAACTTTTACTTCCAAGTCTATAATCCATTTCAAATTAATTTTTATATGGTATGAGGTAAGGGTTGAGGTCTTTAAACAAAGCTGATATAGTCCAGCGAACTGCAGGATTAAAAGCCACTGAGATTAGGGAACTGTGATGAGGTATGTGTGGGGGTGAGTGTTGTGCTATCGCTGAGGTATCCTGAATCCTCCGCTAGCATCACCTGCTGGATCTTCTCCACTTTTATTCATGTATTTACAGGTCATCTGCATTGAGGTTTACTTAATAGGTTTTGCATGTAACACTGTTAGCATTCTGTCCAATCCCTAAGGTATAAGGTGTGGCACAGGGCCCAGGGAACACTGCAGTCTTCCGAGATGAGTCCGCACTGGAGCTGGAGCCAGGGCCAGGTCTGCTCTGGCTGTGAGCTCCCCTTCCTCTGCCCCGACCCTGCACTGCCTCTGGTGAGCAGCTGTTGGAAATTCCACAAAATCCCTCATTTGTAGATTGCCTTTTCAGCATTTTAAACATTGAAAATGGGCAACCCATAAAACTAAATAATTTAGAGCTTCTTTTTCTGATGCTGTCACTTGCATTAGGAAATAAAAGATGGGTTTGTCAGGAGGGGTGGCAGCCATCCAAAGGCTACGCAAGCATGTTCTGAATCTCCAAGAAAGAGCCTGGTCTATCAATCAGCGTGGAGTGGAGATCAGCTTTCTGGGTATCAATTAAGGATTTTTTTGGTTCACTTTCTGAAACATGGCCTGACATTCTAATGATCTTCTTGGGTTTCTGTACTCTCTGCATTCCTGGAACCGAGCTAATAACTATAAGTTCAGGTGGGTGCACAGTAAGGGCTGAATTCCGTAGATCAAAAATTAGGCCAGAGAGTTCTGGGAATCCTTAATGAGGCCTCTTAGATTCTTAGATGGCAGACTATTATACTGCCACTGTTTCCTGCACAACATTTTGTTTTCTAGAAAAATTAAAATTTTGGTTTAAAAACACTGTTAAAGTGCATACATAGAACATGAATATATTCCCTTCTCAGTCTGCTCTGATCTTGACGTTTCTCCTCACTATGGAACCCACACTGGTCAAGGCCATCTGTGACAAAAGATGCGACCTTCTCTCAGGAGCATCCCAGACAGTGGACCAGTTTCATCTTCCAACAGTCATTTTCTGGTCCAGCTTTCACCTGCTGCTCCTTTTCCTCCCCTGCTCAACATAATGGCTCTGATTTTCTCCAGGTCCTACATGCCAGTGTGCCTCAAGCCCCACTTCCTGCTTAGTGCTACTTCATGAATTCTTCCCCAGAGTAGAGCACACCATCTTGTTCACTGCATCATGCTCATCTTTAGTATCCCTCACCTGCTGTGTGACCCTTGCGAATGGCCACTCAACCAGCACCATTATCTGGGAACAACCCAGACCCTTCCTATGCAACTCCCACCTGCCTTTTGGAGCCCTTCTTTTCCTATTCTCTCCTGTTTATGACTCTGTAGGGATGCCAACCTTGAACTTAGGGAGCTCCCCTCACTTTAAGACCTTCACTCTTATTGATTCTTTGTTGAGAATGCCTGTGCTCTGAATCTACCATGGCTCCATCCTCACCAACATTTTCCAGTTGCGTAAGAATTCTTCAGTGCCACCTGCCATTCTGTCTCACATGACTCTTTCATTCTTTTCATAACATGTATCCACATCTGGGTTTATTTGAGGTTTTGCTCTCTCCTCCCTCCCAAATGTAATGCTGCAAGGTACTATCTCGTGGTCTGATCTATACCCTGCATATAGCATCTCGAATTGGTCTGCACAGGCAAAGCATACAGAAATATTTGCCAATGTATGTAAATGGGCAAAGAAGTTAGGAGGCGAGCTGGGGAAATAACTTGGTGGAATAAGCATTTGCCTGGCAAGTACAAAGTCCTAAGCTCAGTTCCCAGTACTGCATGCCGCGCTGACCCCGGAACCCCAGGTGTGGTGGTGCACGTCTGCAATCTCAGCACTAGAGAAGCTGAGACAGGAAGATCACTATGATTCTGAACTGTGTAGTGAAACCCTGTATGAAAAAAAACATACTTACTGCTTTTCTTTTCTTCAGTAAAGGAAATTTAACCGCACTGTCTTATAGCTTGTTTTTATCATTTAGATTCCCAAGTAGCTTGAGAGACCCTGTATTAGCTACTCTTCTCTCGTTGCTGAGACACATACCCAACACTCAAAATGAGGGAAGGAAAGGTTTATTTAGCTTACATTTACTGGAGGTTTCAAGACACTGGAGCCTCTAGGGCGCCGCCATGTCCAGGATGACCCTCTCTCCCCTCAGAAAGCACAAGCTAGCCGGTTTTAATGGTTCCAGTGTCTCTGGCCCCGCCCCTCGGGCCCTGCCCTGGTCCTCTGGCCCCGCCCCTCAAGCCACTGACTCTTCCAGTCACATCTGTCTGCCCCATAATTTATAGGAGGCTTTTGGGGGACAAGTAGACACAAACCATAACAGACCCTTTCCTTCAGCATACAGAAGTCTACTTCATCCCTGGTGGCCAGCCTGGTCTACAATGAGGCGACTTCCTGGCGCACCAGGGATACTTAGCTCCTGTGCTTCCAGCACTTTCCAGCAGCCCTTCCTCAGGCACGTGGTGCTCTCTAGAGTACCCTTTACCTTCCCTCTGCACAGGCCCATCCATGTGTCCTTCCTGAGGTGTCTCCTCCTCCCCATGCAGAGTTACAGCAGATGCTTTTTTTCTTGGTATGCTATTTCTGGGGCATAGACATGATAACATTCCACCCCTTGCCAAGCACAGTGTATTAACATGAAACAATACAGAATAATTTTTTTTCAGCATATGACACACTACAGAACCCATCCAGGGAAGAAAACAGTTTTAAAATAACATACATCTGAGAAAAGCATCGTAGCTCTCAGCTGTCTTTCCCTGTACACTCTTGCATTCTCATCTGCCAGTGGTCAGCACGTCTGTCTTCTCTTATTGCTACTTGCAAGGATGGGGCAGGGCCAAAGATGTGTAAGTGCCCAGTTCCTATTCATGCTTTAGCATGGTAGTTGTATAAGAAAATACCAAAATAATGTATAGTCATTTTCCCCTTACTGGGCCAAAATACTTAACACCCAAGACTTAAGGAGCAGAGTTTTTTTTTTGACCATTACTCTCAGAGGGTCCAGCCCCTGGCTGGCCAGTTCCGAGGCAGGAACATCATAGTGGAAGGACAGGAGAAGGGTGTTCAGCCTAAGGCAGTCAGGAAACAGAGAGAAGGAGGGAAGGAGCCTTACGAGTTACGAACGTGGTCTTCTAGCTCATCTAGTATCACCTCCTGCAGCCGGGCCCCGCCTTCTGACAGCACATGCCGCTGTGAACCCATCAGTAGACTAACCTTCTGATGAGTATACTGCCCCATGATCCTGACATCCTCCCAAATCCCGTCCGCCAAACATATGAGACTTTGGGCTGACATTTTAGATATAAACCATAACAGCCAGAAATCCCAAGGCCTCTGAAATGTCACTACTCTGATGTCACCACTGTGACATCACTAATAATCATGGATTTGTAAATTCTACCATCACAGGCACAAAGTCTCATAGCTGGCTTCCAGCTAATGCAGTGGTGTGACTATAGACGTGGAGGACAAGTCACTTGGGGATGTGCTCTATTGTCCTGCCACTTCTACCCAATCACCTGCTTTCTGGATAAAGCAGAGACTGCGTAAGGCTCTTTACAGATGGGCCTCTGGGAACCTCTTTGGCCTTGGTCCTCTGAGTCAGATCATATGTTTTGAAATGTAAGAACATCCTTATTAAACACATGTTGTGCTTTCCCTCTGGCTGTGCACCCCCCTTTCCTTTTATCCAATGGGATTAGTGAGTTTTGGGCCCTCTAAATCTGACACTTTCCTCTGTACTTCTGTGGATTAAGGATCCCAATTAAGACAATATTTCATAGAACCATTCTGAGCCACTGTATGAAATTTAATACTTTCAGGTCAATATCTTCAGGAAAGTAAAGACTGCAATTGGAATTTCCAAAGGCAGTGGGCAGCAATGACTGGCCAACTTCTACTGTTATTTTATAAATAAAATGAAAGGTAGTGAGCCTCCTCCAGTAAGCTGCACCAGCATTGAGCTGGCTGCACTGGGGCACTGAATTCTCTCAGAAGGCATTCTTGTTTTCTTCTTTCTTTCTTTCTTTGGCAGAATCGGGGATTGAACTCAGACCCTTGTGCTTGCCAGGGAAGAGCTTATTCCAATGAGCCATTTCCCCAGCCCCGCATTCTTGTTTTCTTTGGCCTGATCTCTTGTTTCAGTGACTTGGGGACCCCTCAGTCCTGACCCTACACTCCTTTGTTTAATGAAAGCCAGGAGTTACAGGCAGCATTTCAGGGAACAGCAGCGTGCAGAATGCCAGTGCCCCTACTGCAAGGCAGCACCCTCACCACTCTTTCTGCCTGATTTCCTACGACTCTTCTCATCATCCCTGAATACTGGCCTATGGTGGCTGTTTCTCCATGGTACATACTGTAGTAGCACAGCCGTTTCTGGAATAATTAATACTGAACATTTCTAAATGCACTTAAAGCCTGGAGAGCTACAGAATTAGGACATGAAACAACTCAAACTTTGAATTAACAATTCATAGTTTGTGCTGCTAGAAAAAATGAGTTGTTCTGGTTTTCACACAGTGAAATTTCTTATCTACTCAATAATCTTGCATGATTCCCTCTTGTTTATGACAGTGAATCTTAAACTTAATGAACATGAGAATTCATTAGATGCTGGTTTTGTTCATCACTGTCTGATGCCAGAAGTTGAATTGGAATCACTTGAGAATTAACACCCTTATCTAGTTTCAGGCTGTATCCCTGAAGCTGATGTTGGGGTCTCTACTTGGAGAACAAACAGATGAACTGTAAGATTCAGGGACTTTGACCTGGAAGTGCAAAATTTCTGTTCCACCGCAAGTTTATCTTTCCAGTCTGATCAACGATTCATAAATCCTTCACTTTAATCCAATGGATTTCCATTCTTAGGTCTAGCTCTCCATTCTTTGTGCCGTGTTCTTTTCACTAGATCTGACTCACGATTCCTCCCTTTTCTTCTCCTCTCCTCTATCCTTCTCCTTTCTCTACCCATTCCATTCCAGCTCCTCTTCTCAATTTTCTTCCAAGACCAAAATCTTACCTTAAAGGATTCCAGAATTACATTCACTTGTGCCTTCCTTACCTTGTCCTGAAGAACTAGAATTCCTCACCTGAATTTCTGTGTCCAGCACAGTTCACACACACCTCTGTGATGCTGCGAAAGGCATCTCCCAGATAGAAATTTGGCAGGGTGTTTGCACTTCAAGGATTTTGCTCTCAGCCAATATTTGCCAGCTTGGAGAAGGGTGTGTGTGTGTGTGTGTGTGTGTGTGTGTGTGTGTACATGTACACACATATGCATGCAGATGTGTATGTTTCTGTGTACTTGTAGGGAATGGAAAGAAAAAGGGAAAACTTGTTATATCTGCCCAAGAGAATGCTTTTAACACACACTCACACACACACACACACACACACACACACACACACACACAAGTATCACTCAGGGATTCCAGTAGATACACATGAGAATTGTAAAGTACTATAAACAAGCAGTAATCTAATAAATCAAGGTTTTAAAAAGCAGTGAAATATCTCAATTCTCAGCTTCAATGTCTAAAAGCATCAGCAGGGCTGGCCAAATAGCTCAGCAGATTAAAGCACCTGCAAGCAGGCACAGCAGCCAGCGGTACAATTCCCAGGTCTGCTGTACTGGTCCTGACCCCAGGGCACGCTGAGAAGGCAATTGAGACTGGGCATGGTGGTGCACACCTGTAATCCCAGCTCTTGGGAGGCTGTAAACAGGAGGATCACTACGCGTCTGATCTAGTAGTGAGACCTTGAACACCCTATAGAACCTTCCCTAAAATAAAAGCATCAGCTATTTTAAAATAAGTTGGATTCTGATTTGGAGGAAGTAGATTAAGTCTGTTGGTCCCATGTGATAGTAAACACCACAGAAGAAAGACCAAAAATGGGGCAGGTGATATCCTAGGTGTGGATATGCAGGCTGGTCTGGTCTGGTATTTTCCACGTACCATGAAGCGTGTCTGCAGCCTGCCCAGGGTCTGCTCATGCTTCCAGTCCCCAATTCCAGATGGAGAGTTTCACTGGGTATGCCTGGCAGCTCAACAGATTAACATGGTAGCTGTTGTCACTGGGTTTTTTTCATACTACTAGGGCAGTGGTTTGCTTATCATTTAGATAAGACTGTTTTCGGGCCTGGGAAATGAGGTGGGGAAAAGATTTTTCTAAGTGTTCTTGATGGCCTCTGGGTACTTCCTATAAGAGCTAGTAGAGCGGAGCACAGAACCTTCTGCCAATTGTGGCCACTGGGGATAAAGAGCTAGGATTACTGGGGAGCCTCATGTGTCCTAGGCTTAGGTAAGGAATGACTCTCTCTACCTGACAGAAGAAACTGCCCACCACATAGCTGAGAGCTGAGCAAAAAGAAAGGATAAGTAATGATTATTTAAAGCACAAAGCTGATAACACTCACCCTTATAAATATGAAACAATGCAATTTAAGAATATAAATTCTGAGCTTTCAAATTTGAAATATTAAATTGGATAAGGGGTCTTTTAGGCAACCTGGAATCTGTTTGCATTATGAAATCTGAAGTAAAGGGAGATGACATATAAAGAGATATTTTTAGCTCTTTATATTAAAAATTATAATCACCTTTACTCTCCAAATGTTTCAGAGATAAAATAAAATTGCCTTGAGATTTAAAGGACAACTGTTTTATTTTTTTAAGCTACATTTGCATGCAAGTAACTCTCCCCCCCTTCTGTACTTTCTCTTTGCACAGTGTTCACTTGTTCTGGTGTTTCAGTACTGTTTCTTAATTGGGGTCTCCCCCTAATGTAACAGTATCTGAATACATCTTTGTTTGTTACAACTAGGAAAGAACTACTAGCATTTACTATGGGAGGGTAGGGGCATTGCTAAGGACTCTGTCATATGCAGGACACTCTCTGTCCTCCATCTGAACCAGCCCCAAGTATCAACAGTAAACTAACACCAAGATGCCTGCCATAGAAGGGCTTTGAAGCATTTCCTGAAGCAGTGTCCTGAACTGTGATTTTGTGATACCACCTACCTCCTCCTAAGAGTGGTGAGAGTACATATTTTCCTGCTGTAAGTACTCTGATAGATACATTTTTTTTTATTGCAAGACTTGTGGCTGAGTCTTGAGATGATTAGAGGTACCATGGGATATTACTTGTATCTCTGATTATATTGTTTTTCTGATGTTTGGAAAATAGGAAATAAATATAATCATAGTAAGAAAATAAAGAGAGCCAAGTGCACATCTCTTTATTGTTTTCCACAGTTACATTGTTATATGTAACCCTCACCTTTCTCCTGTGCATCAAGGGGTTGACTTCCTTTCACCCATAGAAACTACAATGGATCTGAAAATATTGACTTCCTCTTACTGTTCTCCAAGCTCATAGGATACATTCCACAGTGTCAACTGGTGTTCTTAGCAGGCAGCAGATGTATACAAACACACTCTGCTTTGCATGCCTTTCACGCAGGTTTCATAAGGGTGCTTGGGCTCCATGTGGGTAGTAGAAACCAAAAGAAGTTTATCCAGAAGAGCAGAGTAAGGAAGGCAACTGCATATCTAGAATCAAAAGTGCAGGATCTATTGAGGGGTAGGAGGAAACAAGAAAGCTCTTTCTTTAAAGGTGACCTTAGCACACGTCAATGTAGATGTGTAGTGTTGGCCAGTATTATTAGTTGTAGACCAGAAAGTTCCTTCCTGTAGGCTCAAAGTACTGAATAAAGGACATCCATAAAGGCTATCGGAACAGATTATAGACTTATTACATGTTATGGATAGTAAGCATTTAGATGTTTCCCTTAAGTGTCATGGGATCATAAGTAGGACCTTCAGAAGATGATTGGATTATGGGGCATTATAGCTGACCTGCTGGTAGGAAGTGGACTTGATTGGAAAATGCCCATTGCTGTGGGCCTGACTGGGAAGTTTATATCTCTCTTCCTAGCTCCTCCCTCAATTGCTTCCTAGACACCATGACAGGAGCAGCTTTTCTTCCTCTATGTCCGTGACTGGGATGGTGCCATTGTGCAGCACTGAGGCAGCCCCGGAGTCTCCTGAGACTCTCTCTGAATGGAAGTCTGCAGGGTATGTCTGAGAGGTACATCTGATTCACATGGCTGCATTTTAGTAGCAAAGTGTGCTGGGAAACATAATTTTGTCTGTTTGAGACTCTACATAAGAATGTAGGATTTGGACCAAGGAGATAGCTAAACAGCTGCCTGGCAAATGTAAGGTCCTGAGTTTGATCCCTGTACCAAAAATAAAATAAACATAAACAGTAGGTTGGGTATGGTGGCACATGCCTGGAATCCCAGCACTCATGAGGCTGAGATAGCAGCCTTGTTGTGAGTTCAAGACCAACCTGGGCTACAAAGTGAGCTTAAGGCCAGCCTGAACTGCACAGTGAGACCCTGTCTTAAAAAAAAGTGTAGGATTCACCATGTGGAGAATTTCAAAACTGTGGAGGTGTTCACCAGATTTTTCTCAGCCCCATATGATACCTGTGTATTATGTCATTTTCAGCACTGATAAATATGCATTATATTCAGCTTGGACTCTGGCCATTAGTTTGTGCCTATGGAAAGGAGGGGGCCAGTCTGTGAAAAGGTGGAAGCTGAAGTCTATCCCTAGTAAGAGAGAAGAGAGGAAATGTGACTCGCCTGAGGACACAGTGCTGCAGCGTGCCCCAGCCTCCACAATTCGAGGTGGACTGGGGATGCAATGGTAGCAACAGTGGTGTGGATCCACGCTCTGAGAAAGCTCTCAAATAGCCCTCTTCTCATTATTCCAGGTAACCTATCTGTTCGTAGAAGAATATGCATGGGTCATGCTGTTCTCCCCTGATGCACACTTGATGGTATAGTCAACTCCGGTGGGGAATTCCATCTCTAGGATGACTTTTCCTTCTAAGTCCTTTAAGTTCTTCAGAGCAAGAGACCTAGTGTGGACATTCTGGATGCATTCATTTTGCAAAGGTGCTAACTAAGGCAGACAACAGAGCTCATCTAGCTGACTCCTTGGCTAAGCAGGTAGTGGAGCATGCAGTGTGGATTCCTAGGGTTTCCACGGTGCACAGCAGCTAGTCTCCGTTGCCTCTTAGACAAACTGTGTCCATTCTCTGCTTGGACATCTGTAGTTTTGCCTTGTAAAGATAAATTAGTGCCTCCTATGACAACTGTCAATGTTGATCATACTGATACATAAGCAAAGCCAATGGACAGTGTTACCAGCCACATCTCAGGGGCAGAAAGAGACATGCATAGGTGGGATAGAGGACAGAAAATGTATGCATGCACAGACACAATGTATACACTACTACACTTCCATGCCACACATGTGCATGCTCATGCACTTTCACCAACATAAATTCACTGGTGCACGCAACACACACATAGACTTTCTGCGAATATACACTATACACACCTCCTGTTTATGCTAGGGACAGGCAGAGGATAAGATTCTTGTCTTAGTGGTCTTTTATTTCTCTGCACTGTGGTGATGAAAAGGCAAATTAGATTTCAGAAAAATGAATTTATGACTCAAGATCCAGATCTAGAGGTGGATATGAAAGATTCAGAAGAGACCAAGCCAGGGCCTCCTGGTTGTGGGCAAAGGGAATCCACCTGTGTTTCTTCCCCTTGTGTTTGTCTTTGCAGTGTCTATGCCCCCCCCCCACCCCCTATGCTCATGGGTAGTTCTGAGATCAGTTCCAGGACATTGCACATAAACAGACCCATCCATACTGACTAGTGTGTGTCCCCAGGAGAAGCCCCCAGGACAGCCTGTGCTGCAGGTGAAGAATATTCCTGAGTGGAATCAGGAGTACAGAACCAGACAGCTTGGACCACTGTCCTGCCAGCTTCATAAAAGAGATTTGTGATTTTTAACAAACTTAATCACTCACCTTTTCCACCTGAAAGAAGGATATGGTTATCTTTGCAATGTAGGAATGTCCTAAGGATGAAAGTGCCCAAAAACATTGACATGCTCAGTAAGAATCAGCTGTTTCTCATGGCTTCACCTTACACATAAGTACACATGAGATAGTTTATAATATATTGCAATAATTCGGTAGCAGGTATTACTGTCAGAGATTGCTCATGAAAGCCTTCTGTTTCCTTGTCTTTTCTCTAACCATGAATAATATGCATGCTAAACTTTTTACAAGTTTCAGACCTCCTTTGATTTGAACGGAGTGCAGGGAAATTTGCTCTGTGTAAGATTGCATCAAAACCTAAAGAGTTGTGAAATTGTTCCGGAGTGAAATCCCACTGAAACGCCTGTATGTAAGGGCTTGATAAGTATGACCTTGTGGCTTCTTCTTCTGCAGCAAATAGGGCACTGTGGATGCCATTTCTAGCTGGGCAAGAGGCACTAAATGCCTGCACAAAAGAGCAGAGTTTATCTGTAAAAAATTGATTTTTAAGGGGTTGGGGAGATGGCTCGGTAGAATAAGTGTTTCCCTAGCAAGTGTAAGGGCCTGAGTTCAATCCCTGGTTCCACCAAAAAAAAAAAAGAAAGAAAAATTGATTTTTAAAAATTACCTATTCAGGGCAATGCACATATCATAAGCATTCAGTTCCATGAATTCTAACGCAGTGACCATAGTCATATAACTAACACCAAGATCAATAAACGGAGCTGAAATTCATGTGCATCTCTTTTCAGATACTCTCTCCTGGGATCAACATAGTGGCCAGATTTTGATCTGTTTTGTATTTTCTGCCAGTGAAACCATAAGATATGTTTTGTTGCTGCTGTTGTTCTTATTGTTTTGCACCAGCCCTCTTTCATACATTATGGCCATGAAAGGGCTATAATGTTGTCATTCATTCGGTCTGATCGCTAAGTAGAATTTCATTGTGCAAATGTGCGATTCGTTTATCTATTTCATGGTTGCTGGGCATTTGAATCATTTTAAGAATAATCTTGTACATGTCTCTGAGTGAGCATTTTGGTTGAGTGGACACCCAGGCATGAATTGCTAGCTCCCAGACTGTGCCAAAGATTTTGTGATTTTACGGCAGCGTGGAATGCTAGAGTTTGAGAATGCAGTGGGTCCATATCCTCGCTACCACCTGTGTTTTCAGTGCCTTCATTTTAGCCTCTCTGAGCGCAGGCAGTGGCTTCTTTAGTAGCTGTAGAGAGCCTTTTCATGATGATTGGGGAAATGCACATTTCCTTCTTATTTTCTTTTGTGTCAAAACTGTTTAATTCTTTATTCATTTTAAATTGGGTTATTGTGTTTTTCCTATTAATTTGTAGGAGTTCTTTACATAGTCTGGGTTCAAATTCTTTCAAAAAAATGTTTTCCCATGGTGCAAATTACATTTTTACTCTTGGTGGTGTCTTTTCATCAACAATTCTTAATTTAGTAAGGTCCAATGTATTAACATTTTATGCTTAATGAATGTGATCATTTTTTGTTTATGACATATTTTACTTATTGCAAGGTTGTGAAGATGCTAGTGTCTATTTTATTTAAAACACTTTATTCATTTTTATCTTTTACCCTAAAATTCTCTTTCTGGGAATTGGGGTGTGTGTGTGTGTGTGTGTGTGTGTGTGTGTGTGTGTGTGTGTGTGTTGGGAGGCAGTTGCCCTGAAGCATGTGAATATCCATTAGGTCTAATCTCTTATTTTAATTAATGAATTTATTAATTTGTGTGGTACTAGGGGATGAACCCATGGTCTTCATACTATGATACCTCCCTAGCCCCTTTAAATTTTAGTTAGAGATGATCTTGCTAAGGTACTAAATTGCCCAGACTAAGTGTGAATTCATAATCCTCCTGCCTCAGCCTCCCAGAATGCTACAATTACAGGCTTGTGCCAGCTTCTGTGGAGCCCTAACACCTTTCACAGAACAAGCCCTCCTTGCCCTCCCACATCAGCTGTCACACAGTAAGGGAGCCTACTGGTCTCCACGGGCCACCTTCCCCTTCCTTTCATTCATACCACATTGTCTTAATCCCGTCATTTTTCCAACTTTAGCATGAGTTGATATCTAGTAACATAAACTCTCCAGCTTTGTTTTTCAAGATTGCATAAAACTTCCATAGGAATTTTAGAAACAGTTTAGAATTCTGCTGGGATCAAACTAATTTTGTTGTATTTATAGATCAACTTGGGAGAGAATTAACATCTTCAAGATACAGATTCTTCTAATCCACAGACATGGCATTTCTCTCCATTTATCTGTCTTCTCTATCAGGAACAAAAAAGGGAAGAGAAAATAAAATCATTAGTCCACAGGTCTTGCATAGCTTCTGTTAGAATATTCCTAGGGTTTTGATCTTTCAATGCTATTCTAAGTGACATAATTTTATATATTTGTCTTCTTTTTTTTTTTTTTTTTTGGCTAGGGAATAGAAATACCTGGAAATTTCTTATACCCAGAAACATTGCTAGTTTTTTTTTTCTTTGGATTTTAGGGAAGGGTCTACAGGATGTTCAGGGTCTCACTGCTAGATCAGACTCGTAGTGATCCGCCTGTTTACAGCCTCCCAAGAGCTGGGATTACAGGTGCGCACCACCACGCCTAGTCTCAATTGCCTTCTCAGTGGGCCCCAGGGGTGGGACCAGCACAACAGGTCTGAGGATCAAAACCCAGTTCCTGTGTCTGCTACAGGAGCTTTAATCCACTGAGCTATTTGGCTGGCCCAACATTGTTAGATTTACTTAGTAATTTTACTACATTTTAGGTTCATTTGGGCTTTTACATTCATAAGCATGTTATCTCTGAATAATGAGAATTTTATGCCTTCCCACCAGTGATGGGGCAAACAAGCAAACAGCCTTCCAAAGAGCACCCTAAGTTGCCATCTGTTCTCAGCAGCCTTTACCTGGAAATAACCTTGCAACAGCACTGTACACACAAGGCGGCCTGAGCACACCAGAGGGCCTTGTCTTAAAGTCCTCCATCTTCCCAGTTTCCTCTGTCCATCACCGAGGCCACTCCTCTCCTTGGCAGCCAGCATGGGCGGTGGACACCTCATCTGCATTGTGAGGAGGGAATGCTAATGATGAGCGCAGAGAGCTCACTTATTATTCATGAACCACCTCCTGCCCCAGCCTCACCCAGTGGCACTCCTGTGGCTTTCAAGGCAGGTCAACAGGTGGAGTCTGTGCTGCAGGAGAAGCCTAGTGGGCCAGGATCCATTCCACTGCAAGGGTCCAAGTGTGTGGGACCATGGCTCAGAGAAGCCCTCTTGCTCTGGCGAGTCACATCTGCCCCTTGGCCTGGACTACAAGAGTGGGAACCTCCATAAAGGTGAGAATGAAGGATCCCTGCCATTGAAAAGTGATCGCTTACTTTTAAAAGCAGTTGCACTGTCCCCAGAGGTAGCTTATAGGTCAGCGGCTGAGAGCCGTGGGCTCACTGGCTACAACTTCTAATTGCCTTACATATCTACTTGGTACTTCTTTAGAACGAATTGGCACCAAACCCAACATTTATTTCCCTAGCCATTTCCTGCCGGCAAGTGAATCCATTTTAATGGAAGTAGATAAAGCCTTGGGCCAAGAAGGAGTCTGCATAAAGGGAAGGGTTGGAAATGGTATTAGGGATTGGTCTGCAGGGCAACTCTGAGGAAATATATTTCTGGGACCTTAGCAAAGATCCTATATGAGTCAAATACTTTCACCATCTTTTTTCCCAATGAGATCACATTAGTTTGAAAAGTTCTGATACAGCCTGAAAATGTTGACAGGCATTCCACCTATCACCCAATGTAATGAAGCATCCAGGCTACTCACAGACCCCACCAAAGGACCCAGAAATTGGACAGTAATTTGACATTTGCTCCTCCTGGCACTCTTGTTTTGTTTCCAGCAGAATACTCTCATAGAGACAATAAGTAGTATACTTGCGAATGATTTTGCAAGAGTTCCAAAAAAAAAAAAAAAAAAAACCGCTTCCTGGGATTTCCATGAGATAAATCTCAGGAATAACAGCGCATTATTCCAAGATTTTTAGGAGTCCACTAAGAACACTATGTAGTCTCTAAATTTTCCTAATTAAGTTTTAAAGTAAGTCCTTTTTATTGCTTAAAAATCATTGAGCATTACATTATGGTATCATGCAATAAAGCTGTACGAACTCAGTAGTAATATATTAACTTCATGGGTTCCGTTTAAATGAATTTGACTCAACTGCAACAGTGAAGAGTTGGTGCTGTTTTATTTCATGGTATAGGAGGAAAGCAAGGCGGTGCATAAAGTTCACTGTCACCATGCTGTTGAAAATGCACGACTTCCTGCCCATTGGCACAAGCCCAGTAAAGTCCCTTCCCTAAGTAAGGAGTTCAGGAGTCTGTGGACTTAAAGGGTGCTGTGTAGGGGGAGAAGAAGAGAGAGAATGCAGCAGGGGAGGGAGGCTGCAACAAGGGGAGAAGACATAGTGCAGGGCTCTCGGCCGGCCGGCCAGGGGGTGACACAAGCCTTCAGAGGGCTTTTGCTTCATTTAATTTTTAAAGAGATATTTCTTTTAGATGCATGCTTTGCTGCTGGCTCACAAGGACTACGAAGAATCATTCAGTACAGCCACTATGCTGAAAGAGGTGTCTCCTTTCTTTCTTTCTTTCTTTCTTTCTTTCTTTCTTTCTTTCTTTCTTTCTTTCTTTCTTTCTTTCTTTCTCTTTCTTTCTTTCTTTCCTTCCTCTCTCTCTTTCTCCCTGTTTCTCTCTCTGTCTCTGTCTTTGTCTCTATCTCTGTCTGTCTCTGTCTTTCTCTTGCCTCTAGTTCCTTCTCTGAGTCCCACATTGATGCATCTCCTTCGCTGCCCTTGGGAAGGGAGCATAGACCTCCATCTGCATTTATCCAAACAAACAAGTGTGACCCAGCACACTTCCGTCCTGCCTCCATCTCCCGGTTCTCTCAGTGCAAGCCTAGAGGTCATTCAACTTCCTTCATTCCTTCCCCTGATGTTCACCATCGCAGAGCCCTGCCCACCCGCCTCAGTGCAGTGTCTCAGCTGGTCTCTACCTCTGCTTTGGTCCCTTGCTGGCTTACTCTCTGCACGTCAACAAAGGTGTTTGTTAAAAAAAGTCTCGTGGCTCTGGTCACCTGTGCTGCCATCTCTGCTCGCCAGCTCTCACCTCACTGTTCTGGAACAGTTGTGAAAGTAAATCCTCCTTGTCCCTAACAAGCCCTCCTCACACTGTTCTCAGGTCTTCTGTAGTGCCAAGGCCCTTCCTGTTTCACGGCATCTGCCTGCAGCGTTGTCTTCAGCTATAAACATTCTTTACCTTGATCACTGGCTCCTTCCCGCCCCATTTTCAGCTGACTCTGCCCTCATCTAGCAGGGCTGCTTGGTACACTCTAATTCTCCCTTGGGTTTTATCCTGCAGCTTACGGAACTTCCCTGATTGATCTCCGGCATTCAGAACCAGGTCGCATATATTGGGGCCTTAAAAATAATAATAATAAGTTGTCAGTTTACTGTCTTTCAAGCACAAATGCTTCCACTTGCTCCACTCTGTAACTCTGTCACAGTAGGCATCATGACCAACGATAGTCAAAGGCGAATAAATCAAGATATAGAGTATAGCTCAGTGCTAGAGCATGTGCTTAACAGATGTGAGGTCCTGGTTCAATTGCAAGTGTGAAAAACAAACAAACAAACAAACAATCAAGCAAGCAAGCAAGCAAATCCAACTAGAATGAGATGAAACAGTTTATCCAAGGTTATCCCTTGTGTACTCTCCATAGCCAGGATGAGAAACCAGGCATTCTGGCTCTAGACCCCACTTTTCTGCCCTGACTACTCCTGACTTGGAGACAAGGTCATTCCTAGGATTATGAGGGAAATAAGTAACTGATGACCTATTAGTACAGAGCCATAGGAAAGGGGATGGCCTTAAATTACATAGTCAGGAGCTATGGAGGAGCAATATCTATTTTCACAATTGTGCCCTTACTACAACTGATATGGCATTAAGTACATTTCTTTCAGGATGTGGCCATGTCTGAAAGGCTGTGTTTGTTCATTTTTAAAATCAACAGGCGGGGGATGCTGGGGTCGGTGGCTGGAGCTTGTGGAAAGAAGTGTAGCCACGGGGCCACTTCAGACTGAGGAGCCCAGCTTCCCCTGCTGGACAGAGAGTGGCTGCCCAGGGACGGCTTCTCTCTCATCCCTTTGTTTTCTGTTTCCAATTTGTTCAGATGACAAGGAGCTTTAAAGTGCCTTAAGCTGCCTCAGTGCTGGGCGAGGGACCACTGAGTGTCAAAAAAGTTTTCCATTTTGCTGGAAGCATGCCAATTTTCCACATGCTGATAAAGATTTTTCTTTTCTCCTTTAGAGAAGAGCTTGGTGCTCCTACAAATGCTGTGTCTTGGTTTCAGGGAGCGTGATAGCAAATGGATTGACGTGCACATTTTAAATTACACAGATTAAACCTTGGGTTTCAGACTTGACTCCTAAACTTATAATTGAGCCTTCATTTTCATATATAATTGGCTGCCTTGGGGAGGGTGGGGTGAATGCAGGGCAGCCAGCAGGCATCACTCAGGAGAGGAGGAGGTTGCTATGGTTTCGATCAGCAGCCTTCTCCAATCTGGGAAGGGAGGACCCTTTTCTTTCTGTTGAACACTCATGTTCTGAGAGCTTATGGCCCCTTGTTTGTGGACATCCATATAAGAAGATGCAAAGAGGGGTGATTGGTAGTGTATGGATTTGGGGCCTTCATGAATCGTTCTCCTGCCATTCTCCCTGGCCAACCCCCATCCTCTTCTTTGCATGGAATTCTTACAGCCTGGATGTCAGGAGTACTCACTCTGATCTCCAGCCATGACCCAAGTGGTGGAAATAATCCCATACCTAACCTATAGAACTCTTGAAGTCTGGACACACTACCATTTCCCATGCTTTGGGGTGATGTCTGGTACCCTTATGAATTTGCTCACTTATTTCAGATTGCTATTGATATGTTCAAGACCCTTGAAAACCAGTTTTGGGATCAGATTCTTTTCTAAGCTTCATTCAGCCAGCACTGATGGTGCACTGTTTGTGAGCCAGGTATGAAGGTGTGTGTACCTGGACATAAATTCTAATGAGACTTGTCTCCATGCTGCTGGGATAGAAGACTGCTCAGAGCCAGGCCTTTTATCTTTTAAAAGAATCTGCTTGGCATGGAGGGAGGCTGGCACCCAATGGAGGGGCTTTGTCTGTGTTGCTCTTTCAGAGTGAACCATATTTGTTGCCTGTAAGACCCACATCAGGGGTGCCAGCTCCAGACCTTCTTGCAATTGGAAATCTGGGATACTTCATCTTTCTTATTCATAATGATCAGTGCAAGTCTCCTGATACTAAAATGGTCAGTGTGGAAAGGAATAGTAAGTGCCAATACTGTAGTATTCACTTTCTCGGGTTTCTTAGGAGGCCACAGATTTGCAGGACTCCCCGATGTAGACACCCTGCTCCACCCCACAACCCTTTGAAGAGAAACCTATGTAGGGATAGTTCTCAATATAAGCAAGTTTGATAATTACAGGGTTGTCATGGCTGGGGTTGGGGTGAGGACCACTTGCATCTCAAGGATGCTGCCTAAACATCTCCCCTGCCCCAAACATCATGAGTACTGAGGCTGAGGAAGCTGTCCTAGTGCCCTGTGCTCCCGCTGCCCTGGATTGTGAGTGCCGTGAAGGCAAGGCCTTGTCTGCTATCTTTGGTGAGTGTCCCCAGTGAGTGAATGCTGATTTCCTCATTGGACATCCCTGTGGCTGACTTGCTAGTCTGAGAACCAAGCAAGCACAGCCAGAGTGAAGGATGTCCTAGGTCACTGGTGGCGCCCTGTTGCATATGTATCATGGTGGGTTGTTTGTATCATGCGGTGTCCCCATCACTGTCCTAAACTGCTCTTTTTGTGACTGGAGCCCAGGAGATCCTCAGACATCTTGGAAGGATGCTTACTCATCACAGCCATCTCTGGCACAAGCATCAGGGTGCCTGGGCATGGTGTCATGTGCAGCTTTACACATTTTCACAGGAATAATCACATGTAATACTCCCAAAAGCCATGTACGGGAGCAAATGTGATTGTGTTGGGGAGGGAGAAGTGGCTTTGCCCCACACTTCTAGGTTCTTTGGTTGGGCTGCAAATTAAATTGACATAAGACAGGTGAGGAGGAGAAAACCCATCTTAATTACATGCATAAGCGCAGGAGTCCCACTAAGCATGAGGCTGGGGGCAGGGTCAGATGACTGACACCTGATACTCTGAACCCCAGTAAGGTTGGAGCGCTGGAGCTTCTGAGGGAGTCTGTGGGCATGGAAACAAGTTGTGGGAGATGGGGAAATTCAAGGGAATAAGGCTTGTCTTGTTGTACAGATGAAGTGCCTCTGGTTCCCCAGATACTTTACAACTACACTTGTAAGATTTTCTTTAGATAGGTAGATTTCTTTTATATAAAGAGAGCTTATCCAAGTGACTATCAGTCTGCAGTTTCTCAGAATAATCAGCTTGAAATTTGCCAAAGATTTGAAATGTCACATTCTGGCTTCCTACAGTTGTATTTTGAAGTAGTGAGTCCTAAGCACCCACAACTACCTTGTATTATAGTAGAGAAATGGGTGCCGGTGGCCACAGGTGGCCATCATCGATGGCTCTGGTACACAAACACAGGCAAATTTGCTGGGCAGTGTGCTCCTGGGCAAGCCTGGTGAAGCCCAGGCTGGGCTTCACTTTCAGGGTCACCTTGGGGCAGAGTTGAGGCATAGGCCCTTCTATCTCTTGGCAGATGGTATGATGTATTGCTGGATGCTCTATATTGGGTCAAACATTGCTGTGGGGTGTCCACAGCTGGATGGGGTGTCCCCAGTGAGTCCACAGCAGTACCTAGGCTGGTGAGCAGGGTGTCAACCAATCTTTATCAGCTTGGGATGAGGGTACGGAGTGTTTTCCGGGGCTGTGATGCTTGCACTTCCTGTTGTGTAAACCCTGCCACCACAGCCAGTGGCCTTTACAAAAGTGTTGTCTTGGAACACAGCCCTGGGCAGCCATGTGTGCCCTTGTCTCTCAGCCCTTGTGAGCTGGGCTTTGCACTGCGAGCGTTCACAGGAGCCCCTTCCGCTCCAGGTACTCCTTTTATGTTGGGTGTGCAAATGCAGCCTGACCTGGCAGATGGGGAGACACACATGCGGTGAGTCATGTAGAACAGGAGAGAGATCCTGGGAACTTGCCTGCCCTACTTGGGGAGCTCTGCAGGCTTTGCTCCCCAGACAGTGCTGACATTTAGGGGGGTTTCTGAGCTCTTGGCAGTTGGTGGAAGAGTACAGTCTGAACCACACAACTAGTGCCCACTAATATGGACTATGACTTTGGATGCAAAGTATTGCTGCATCAAAGGACAGTTAGCAAACATTGGCAGCTTTGTGCAGATGGCTTTGTGCCCCCTGACAGGTGGGACAATCTGCACAACAGCAAGGCTTCTCAAGTTACCTTGAGGGACACAGACAGCAACGAACTGAAAGAGCCAGGGTTCCCATCTGCTGTGTCTGGGAGTATTTATCTCATGCTGTGTGCAGACACGAGTTATCCTCTTGGGGAGAGCATCTCTCATGGCTTGCCTCAGCAGGCTTCCTTCCTGGGCCAAGTCTTGGGTCTTGGTAGCTGGAGAAGCACAGAATATTGTTTAGGCCTTTGGACTTTGCTTACTTATGTGCTGCCCAAGGGAGAAGAAGAGAGAAGGAAGGCAGGGGCTCTTTGGACAAACCCATCTGGACCCAGGAAGCCTGCAGTTCCCAGCATGAATTTGTGGGCAATGAAAACAACAACAACAACAAAAAAAGCTAACTTTCCTGGACCAGGGCTCCTCTGGGCTGTGTTAACAAAGGTCCCAGATTACCAACAGGGACAGGAAGCTGCTGGACCTGCGGCTTCCTCTGGGAAGGATGTCCTGCTGGGGTGGAAAGGATAAAAGCAGTCAGCACCTCAGCTGGAGGGTGGCTCCTCTGGCTCTCCAGCTGCCAGGAAATGAATGCTATGATCCAGGCCCAAGCACCTATTGTTTTCTGAGTAAGGGGACCTTCTGGTCACAGCTTTTACTTTCCTAATTCAGCTCCTGGTAGGAGGTTCTTTGTCACTTAACCTCCAAATTTACACCTCTCCTGTGTCCCTGGCACTCCTACCTGAAGGTGTTGATGGGTGCTTAACAGGCCACCTGGGGCCAGGATGCAGGAAGGCTGTCCCCTCTCCCCATGCCGGGCACATCTCTGTCAGCTGTTTGCCTGGCCTCTGCTCCTGCCCTTTGCCCTGCCGGGAGCACAGGCATCGTTTGAGCCGGCGCCTTTGTTTAATTTGCGGTTACAGGAGGTGATGTTTCTCCATCAGATCCAAGCCTCACTGTGCTGCGAACATTCTGTGGCTCTCCACAGCACAGAGGGTGAACATTTGTCTGCAGTTTTGTCATCAGGACCACTGAAATTCCACAGTCTTGCAACCCTAATCAGAGAGCAAAATTTAATGAATTCAACAGAAACTTGTGTAGCAATGATACAATGTAATTGCCCACAATCTCACATCCACACTCACCTGTTAGGGTGGGATTCCAGGCAGCATGCTCTGTTGCAATTTCATCACCATGGAGCCTCTCTCTCTCTCTCTCTCTCTCTCTCTCTCTCTCTCTCTCTCTCTCTCTGACCCCCCTTCAGGAGCCTGCAGAAGCCTGGATAAAGTGTGTGGAGAATTTTCATCAGGGTACCGCACGTACAAGCAGGCAGCCCTGCCATTAAGATTAATTAGAGGGTGAGGGCCCACACTCGGGAGCTTGCAGCAGGCTATGAATTACATTGTTAGTGCACTTTTCAAAGATACTTTCTTCCAGAACATCTCTCAGTTTTTCCCCAGTCACTCTGTAGTTTGGACTACATGTGCTGACTCAATGTTTGGTCTTCTCTGAGTGCTTCTTACCTCAGAAGCCGAGGTGAAGTCAGTGAAAGAAAGTGGAAGGAACATACCATTTGATGTATTGCAGTTTAGACTTTGAGCATGAGGTGAGTCATACCTGTGGATGTCCTAGAAAATTCTACTGCCTGTTTTCATGAGATCTCTAAGCTGAGAAAACGCTACAGTTTAGGCAGTTGGAGAAAAATAAACAAAGCCTATTATTAAATGATAAGTGACTCACATTTCTCTGTCCAAGAATAAGGTTCAGAGGGACAGGGCTATGCCTGTTAATTTACATATTGTCTCTGGCAGCTCTCATTTTGCAGTGTTGGTGTTGAACAACTGTGACAGAGACAGTATGTCCTACCTCGCCTGTGGTATTTACTTGCTGGCCCTTTCACAAAACATTTGTCAGCCCTTGGCACAAGAGAACAGGTGCACCTGTAGGGAAAGCTTGGTCCCTTGGCTCCCACCAAAGAACCACTGTGCTGATGTTTCTTACTCAGTGCTGTTCTATTTTTGGTGATAGCAATGAGTGAGGTCACTCTGGTTTGGGACCCGTGGCCCCCCCTGGCACAGGAGGCCTCTGTGAGTCAAGGCTTTGTGGTGGGGAAGGCCCATGACTGCATCATGAGGGAGGTCTCTGGGCTTCCAAGCGTGTGCTCAGCACGCCGGCAGCTTATTATTTGCCATTTATCACCATGCCTTGAACACTCAGCAAAGTGAAAAATAGTTTGCCAATGAAGTAAAGTGGAAAATTAATTTCAGTTTTCCTCCTGTTGCAAGTAAATGCTGAAATTAAAACTGAAGGCTCTAATCATTGGTGTGTTTTCACCTTAGGCTGAGTTTTACTGACTTAAAAATTCAGAGAGGGGTTTGCTTATTTCTCTCTGAAATAATTTCTGCTAGCCAGTGAAAAGAGTCTAGGGAGAAGGGAAATATTCCATTTTATGTGTGGCTTTGTTTACAGAACAAATTGAAGATTTTCAAGGGAAACACTGGAGGTAATGTACAGCGATATAACTTTTACTATCAAGAGCAAATACTATACATTTACAATGTGCTGTCTTTGGGCAGCCTAACTTCCTATGCGCTTGCTGCCACTGGAGAAACTGGAAAAGGACTAGAAACTTAAACAAATGCATGCACTTCACTAAGGTGTCTGACTTTACCTTATCTAGTTAAGTAATGTGATCTGAGATTTCAGTAGGTTTTTACAGTAAACAGATTAAGACAGCATCATCTAAGCAGAAGGAGGTGAGGCATTCTTCTTTGCTTGGTTTGATATTTAGGCCAATGAGCTTCTGCTTAATTACACAGGGACAATCCCATTTCTCTGGGACCTATCTTTGTTTTCTTCAGATCCGGGGACTGAACTCAGGCCTTTTCACTTGCCAGGGAAGTGTTTATTCCACTGAGCCATCTCCCGGTCCCTCTAGCTTTTTTGGGGGGAAGAAATAAAATCTTGTTTTTCTTTAATAATTCTATTGAGAAAGAAGTAGCAATGAGACAGTTTCAAAACAGGTTAGTAGGACAGTTACAATAATTAATACATTGCATATTATTGTCTTCATAGTGGTTATTCATTGTACAAGATGTAGACATGATTTCCTATTCAAACACTATTAGTACAAATCTTTCTTCCTTCTCTTTGAACTAAGAAAAAGTAGTTGTATATCTATTCTAACTATTTTGTACATGTATATATATATATATATATATATATATATATATATATATATATATACACACACACACACACATACATATATATAACTACAAAATGGTCCTTCATTTATATTCTTCTTATTTAAGAAAGAAAAAAGGTAATAAATGAAAACAAGAGACAAGAAAAAAATGTCATAGGACTGCCCTGCTGCAATGTTGTACGTGGTTAGATTTCTCTGGGACCTATCTTTAGATCAGTTCTGCCAGCAATGACCAGGGGCAATAGTTATGACCCAACTGTGACTAGCTGTGGGAGACAAGGCAGAAGAAAAGGAAGGGGAGCTGGGGTGGTAGCCTGGGTCCTGCAGTGCCATGAGCCTGTGTGGTTTTCTTAGCTGCTTTCTGTCCTCTTCTTAGTGGCAGCTGTGGATGGCCCAGGAAGGGCAGGGTGCAAAGGCAGGATTTTCCCTTACCATCTGAGAAGGAACAGAGCAGGGTGAACATTGTGGACAGAGGGGAAAGCAAGAGTCCGTGTGCAGCTGAGCTACCTGCGCCTCTGTTGTGGGGATCAACCCTCATGTGGATTGTGCTTCATTCTAATGGAGTGTCAGGAAATGTGCAAAATACCTTTATTGCCTATTTTAAAAATTCAAGAAAGTGAATAATCAGAAATTATATTGAAAGGATATAACAGTAGGCTCAGCACTGGCCTGTGAGCATCAAGGTAGCTGTGAGCAGCTCATCCTGCATGCTGGAGAATATTGAGTAAAAATCAGCCAGCATATAATATTTTTAGTATTATTTCTATATAAATTGCTAAGTAAAGGTATTCCTGACTCAGAGGGATGAACTTCAGTCATGTGGAAAAGCCACATATTCTATGTATTATTTTTCTCAATATGCCTAGGAGTGAGGTCATTGCCCTTCATGGTCTGTAATAGCATATGTCCTTCAGGTCCCCCAGGTGGCCTGATACAGAACACCTGCATTCACCCACTGTGGCCAGATGTGGGCTGAACTGGGGGCTGGGAGTATGAAGTGCACACAGAGCCCCTGCTTCCTGATGGAAAAGAGAGAAAAACAGGCACACAAGGTCAGTAGGCTGTGACACAGGAGTGTCAAATACAAGATGCTGAGGACTACTGTGTGAGTAATTAAATAGGTGCAGTTTCCTGAAAGACCTCTTAGGGATGCTAAGTGGAATCTTGAGGGCCCAATAGGTAGTGCTGGCTGGGTAGGGGAAGAAAGAGAGCGAGCATGTAGAAGGAGCCTCATCTAAGGTCAGATGGCACATGACCAGTCGGCAGGATTCTCCAGCTCTTTGGTGGTGGAATTTCAGGTGATGAGGCTAGCAAGGTGGACAGGAGTCACATCCCAAGGTTGTAGGGTAATAACAATGAGCTTCTCTTCTGGAGGGTTAACAACCTAAGTTTGCAGGCCAGAAATTAGAGAAAAAGGAGGGCTGCAAGGACAACCAACATTTTGGCCCTAGACTTTCAAGGTCAGTGAAGACTCAGAACATAGGAGAACCTGTACTGTAACATCATGGAACTCAGTTGTGTCCCAAATTTTCTGGTCAAGGAGATTATGGGGCCACAGAGAAAAGTAATCATGATGTATAGTGTGCCTAAGGAGAGTCACATGGAGAGAAAACATTCTCTCAGGCTTTCACAGAGAGTAAATTGGTCAAGCAATGGCCATGACTCATTCACAAGGCTGATACTGACAAATGTTCTACAAATAGTGGTGCAAGTTTTCAGGATAAATCCCGAGGGGATTTGACTGACCTTGTCAGATACAAAAGCTACATTTCTTGTTATATAGGTCTTGCTTTATCTTGGTCTTAACCATCTAGCAGAAAAGAATAAAAATGAAGTATAAAAAGTAAATCCACATTAATAGCTGTAAAAGGCTCAAGTCAACAACTTCTGACATTGCCAGTCTTATGGAAAACCCAATACTATTATGGACTACTGGACTATTTTGGAATATTTTGCTGAATTCACACACCTGTAATATTTAAATGACAAAACTAAACAAAAAAGGGATACAAATGAATGACCATTTTGTACCTGTATATTCGAAATAGTTAAGATAGATATACAGCTACATTCTCTTAATTCAATGAATAGAAAGATTTATTCTAACAGTGTTTGCAAACATGATATCATATCTGCATCTTGTACAATGAATAACCAGTAAGACAACAATATGCAATGTATAAATTATTGAAACTGTCCTACTAATTTGATTTGAAACTGTCTCATTGCTATTTGTTACTCAATAAAATTAAGGAAAAAGAAAGGAATCTTATGCATCATGCTTTGGGATTTGGATTTCATCGTGAAGACAATGAGGAGCCTGTGAAGGATTTTTAAGGTAGAGAGCAGGGGGGTTGATAAGGCTCAAGTTTCTGTCTTAGAAAGATCCTCTGGTGTTGAAGCCAGAAGCTGGTCTAGTGCTATCAGTGCTGGAGCTGTAAAGTAATACATGCATTCGATAATGATACCCTCGTCTAAGATGTGAGCAGCGGAAATGAATGAAGGTGGACTTGAAGAAGGGAAGGCAAGGAGGAGAAGGCTGCTTGCCATAATGCAGACAAGAAGAGGTGGGTTCCTGATGAGAGAAACACGGGAAAGGGGCACTGGGGGAGAGCCAGGGGGTGTTAGGAGGTGCTGCCTTGGGACCTGCTTACTAGATGGAGGGAAATGGGGAAACTTCCCAGGTTTCTGACATGACACTATCAGTCTCCAAGAGACCTCAGCAGAGTGAACAGGAGGCCCAGGAATCATGTCTTACCCTTTCAAACTTCATTTTCTACTGGTGATAAGAGTAATACCTGACTGAAGTAAACAATTTTGAAAAGGGGAAAAAGGAAGGTGGAAAGAGATTGACTTCCTATAATATGGCAGTGAAAAGCATTTCATTGGGACTATGTATGTTAACCTGGAGGAATCCCAATTAAAATATTAAATCGAAAAGGCAAAGTCTAGAAGGGTATAAAGCATAATATGTATAAATATTTAGCAACATGCAAAATGATGTTACTTATCGCCAGAGCAGTTGTACAAATGGGTAAAGCCAAACCTCAAATTCAGGTCAGTGTTTACCTGAGGAGGGAGATGTAGGTTAGGGAAGGTGGCATCAGACTTCAGCTATTTTGCTAAGAGACATTTCTCAATCTGAGTGGAGGGTAAGCACAATTGGCTCTGTATTTATATCTCGGTATGTGTCCAATGTTTTATGATTTTTAAAAATCATTTAAACTCACCCCCCCAAAGCCATGATTTTTGTCATTTTAATGCATTTCCTAGGGGCAACTCTTCCCCTCCTCCTTTTTTGCAGAGCCTTTGTGGGGCACCCCCTGCAGCATGCCTCTGCTGACTCACTGCTCCTCAAGGTCGTCTTCTGGGGTCACAGTGGGAGTGGCTCATGGTGTTTGACTGTCATTACTCCTGCAGGACCCTCTCCTGCTGCTTACTTTCAGGGATCATAAAACTAATCCAAGGAAAGAGGTGCTTGGGCTGCCGCTAGTGATTAAAAATCCAAAATCTATGATTCATCCTCTAAGAATGAACTGAAGAACCCCTGATCTCTGAAGGGTTACCGGTTCTCCCCTGGAGCTCCATCCTCCAGCTAACAATATACTCAGCTGGAGTTCCACAGCCTGGTTCACAAATTGAATTTCATTTTTGGAACCAGGATGAAATGAAGAAATAATTTCACATACTACCCATTTATTGAAATTATATCAAAATAAGCAATGAAGAAAAATTTTTCTTGGTAATATAATTTCAAGGATCATTTCATGAGTTTGCAGCTAGAAAACCATCCAAAAATGTCTCGGTGATAACTGTGGAGAGAAACTGTCCATGTGCTATTTTGAGCTTGAAAGGAGCAGGTGTTAACACACTGGTTCTCTCTGTTGGGTCCCCCCTTGCTGTATTTCCTCTCTGACCCTCCTTCTTGCAGTCTAACTCCTCTGTGGAGCCACCTGTTGGTAGATACTCTTTCCAGGTGGGATTACAGGCCTGCGCCACCATGCCTGGTTGTGGCATGTGGCACAGGGATTGGACTCAGGTCCTTGAGCTTGCCAGGCAGGTGCTTAGACAGCTGAGCCTTCTCCCCTGTCCCTCTGTTATCAGCTTAATGTTTGTTTGTTTTTTTTCATCTCTGATTCTGAGTCGTCTTTAGTTAAACTGGCTAAAACCTGTAGAATTTGTCTTTTTAAAAAAGAAACAAATCCTTATTCCATTTATCTTTTTTCCTCTATTTATTTATTTTGTGTGTGTGTATTTGATACAGGGATTCACTATGCAGTGTTCTGTGATTGTCTTACTTTCAGCCTCCCCAGCACTGAGATTACAGGTGTGCACCATCTATAACATGTATTGTTTGTTGGATATGATTGTCTTCATCAAGGGAGAACCTGCAATCATTGCTGTGGCATACATACAACATCCAACCACTGGTCCTCTGGGCTGTTGCAAGGGAGTAACTTGGCTGGCTACATTCTAGACTAGCTAGTTTTGATAGTAACAAAACATGAAGTCTTCTAACTTGATGCAGGCTTTGTCACTGATTTTGGTTGAGGGGAGTTTGACTCACTTCACAAATTCACAGGCATTCACGAAAATTGTATAATTTTGTAGATGTTTGTGGATGTAAAATCGACTCTGACATTGACAGGATACTCTGTGGAATATGTCTGTGACAGGTAATCATTTCAATCTAGTTCTAAGAATGAGTATCTTCTCAGATGAGCTAACTGCTCACGTTGACATTGAGAGGGATTCCTACATGCTTTTTGTCAAGCAGCGATTCAGTCTGATGTTCCTACCACTTGCACTGACCCAAGTGTGGCTTTGAAGGGTTTCATTAGCGTATCTGAAACAATGTATAATGCGACATAATGCATCAATTCGTCGGCCTCACCTATTCCTTTCCTATGTAGAAGCTGTGCTTGGATATTGCTGTTTTCTGTTTTATTTATCACTCTTCACGCCTTCTACCCGCAAAGCGCAAGTCATTTATCCTGTAAACATCCAAGGTCAACCCAAAGTCAAGTTGTGAATTAGTAAGAAATGAAATGCTGATGAGTCCGATGGGACCAGCTCTATCACCAGCCAGCCTTCCTTGTTTAATTGCCTGGTTCTAAGGTGAACGCCTACTGTCAATAGACAGATGGCGCATCTTGCTCCTTTTGGGAGGCCCGCAGTCAGATGGTCTTTCCCAGGTAAAATGGATATCCAGAGGAGATTTTCGAGCATTTTGAAAATTCCTGAGGAAGGGGAGGGTTGTGAGATTAAAGCAAGCGCTTTCACAGCTCCTGGGTTATCAGAGGTACCTGATAATCAGATGCCTTCTGCATTTCTTTCCTTCCCTATTTTGATGCTGGCTTGATTGGGCCATACATTTTACTGAATATCTCACCCAGGTATAATCAGCAGGAATAGTCATTTGAAACTAGAGTGGTTTTGACTTGCACACTTTCTGTGACAAAAGGAAAAACAGAAGTTATTTTTAGCTTAAGAAGCATTGTGTTGCCTCTGAGGTACTTCTGGAAAACATTGGTATCAGAAGACTTGCTGGAAGAGGAACTGACCACTTTGAGGATAGAATTAATGAAAGAGTAGGTAACTAGCTTTTTCCGTGACTTCATACTATATATGTTACACTATGCTTAGTGGATTTTTATTTCATTTAATGGGATATCACATACATGCACAAAATGTACACAAATACTGTGTAATTTGACACATTTTAATATATGTATATGTGCCTATAGCTGACACCTAAGGTAGAACGTGTCCAGGAATTTAGAAATTCTCTCATGTACTTTGTTTTTTAAAATTATTTTTATTTTTATTCATTTTATGTGTTTGATACAGGGTCTCATTATGCAGCTTGGACTCATAGTGGTCCTCCTGTTTTCAGCCTCTGTAATGCTGGGATTACAGGCATGTACCATCATGCCCAGACTTAGTCACTTGCTCAGAATGCCGCAGGAGTGGGCTGGTGCAGCATGTAGGACCAAGGATCAAACCCTGGTCCTTGTGCTTGCTGAAGCAGGTGCTTAATCTGCTGAGCTATCTCACCGGCCCCTTTCTTTGTTCTTAAATACCACCACCAGCTGCCTCAGCAAACCTGCCCCTATTCTGACTTCTGTAGCTATAGATTACCTTTGCACCTTGAACTTAACGGAAACATGTACTATGTACTTAAAAAAATTTTCTTTTGAAACTTTTATTTCTTTGTTTGATATGGAGTCTAGCTACACAGCTCGGCCTCATAGCAGACTCATAGTGATCCATCTGGCTCAGCCTCCTCAGTGCTGGGATTACAGGCATGCACCACCACACCCGGTTTTGGGCTGGCATGGCATGCAATACTGGGGATTGAGCTCAGGTCCTTGCATTGCCAGGCAGGCACTTATACTGCTGAACTATCTTCCCAGCCCAATGTACACTTGCGTCTGGCTTCTTTTGCTTGACATGGTGCTTGAGATTCACTCATGTCTTAAGGTTCTTTCTTGTAACACATCATATTCCACTGTACAAATATAACACCATTTGTCTGTTCCGTTGGCTTACATTACGGTCATTCCCATTGCTGTGCTGTTATGAAGAAAGCTGCTACAGATTCTTTTGTGTGATGCGGTGTGTGTGGTCATCCACTTTTCTTGACCGCATGTGTACAAGTGGAGGGGTTGTCTCCTGGAGCAGGCAGAGGGTATCTGGCTTTGTGGACAAGATGCAGCAGTTTTCCAGAGTAGCTATTTCACTTTACCTTCTCTCTAGCAATGTATAAGAGCAGTGGTTGCCCCACTAATATCTAAAATTTGGCATTGTCAAGCATTCTATTTTTTAATTTTTTTATGGATTTGGTCCTGGGTCTTGCTATGCAGTTCAGACTCATAGTGATCCTCCTGTTTTCAACCTCCCCAGCACTGGCATTATGAGCATGTGCCACAATGCCCGGACCTGGTCACATGCTCAGTGTGTGAGTAGGGCAGGGCCAGCATAACCTGTGGTGTTGGGGATTGAACCCCAGCCCTTGAGTTTGCCTAAGCAGGTGCTTAGTCAGTTGAGCTATCTTGCTGGCCCTACGCAGTTTAATATTCACTCTGTTACTTTTTTTTTTTTTCTCTCTCTTTTCATCTTCATGACTAGTGATGTTGGTCAACTGTGTATATGCTTATTTTTACACTGAATGTTCTTTTAAGTCCCTTGACCAGATTTTATTTATTTATTTATTTTTGTGGAACTGGGGATTGAACTCAGGTCCTTATGCCTTCCAGGGAAGCACTTATTCCACTGAGCCATCTCCCCGGCCCCTACTCTTTCTTATTTATTTGTAGAAATCCTAAAACTCTTCCCAACACAATATGTGTATTGCACATATCCTTTGTCCATCTGTGGCTTGATTCTTTATTCTCTTGATTATTTCTTTTAATGAATATGAATTCTTGATTTTTCTAAAGTTCAGTTTTATTTTAAAATCAGAGTTTATTTGCTGTTCTCTCTTAGAAATCTTTGCCTATCCCAAATTCATGAAGGTATTCTCCTTTCTTTTCATCTAGAAGTAGAATTTGTGCTTTCTTGTTTAGGTTTATAGGTTTTTCTTGTGCTGATTTGTATTTATGATGTGAAGTAGGGGTTTAGATTCATTCCCTCCCAACCACAGATGTTTGGTTGATCTGGAGCCATTTATTGAAAATATTTTCTTCCTCCTTAATTACAATAGTATGCTAAGTGTTTTATATGTTTTCTATTACTCACTTGTAGAAAGAACCCTAAGAAATGCATAATTATTCTATCTATATCATCTATATGGGAGAACTGAGGCTTAGAGAGATTAAAATGCTTATCCTGGATGAGTAGCAGGAAGCTGAGGTCTTCCTGCTTCATCTTGTGCCTTTGCTAAGACGGCTGTGGTGGGGCAAATGATACACAAGGTAGAAAAGGAAAACTTGTCGGGCCTCATGCTCAGACTGCAGTGGGTGGGATAGCATTCCATCCTGGGAGAGCTTCCTTTAAACAGCCAGCATCTCTTACCAGGGCTCAGCCTGTCAGGTCAAAGCAGATCTGGTAGCTTCTCCCCAGCAGCCTGACAGGCAATCATTGCTGAGTGTGAGCTCTGAAAAGAGCCTTCTTTGGGTTCAGCAGTCTTGGAAGGTGTTTCTTGCTTCTTCTTTTGTAATGAGAATTCCTGGATGGGGAGCTGCCTGTCTAATCTTTGTCTATTTGCCAGGAGGACTTCCTTGGCTGTGCATGCCCATTGTAAACAGTCTTTCTTTCTTCTGTATTTTACAGAAGGATCTAAAAGGTGCTCAGGGTCTCACTACTGAGACCTCCCAGGGTAACTTATAGCCTCCGAAGTGCTGGATTACAGGCCTGCTGTGCCAGCCCCATCCACGGGGCATGCTGAGATAGCGATTGAGAATGGGTGTGGTGGCACACCTGTAATCCCAGCTCTTGGGAGGCTGTACACAGGCAGATCACTAGAGTCTGATCTAGTAGTGAGACCCTGAAGACCCTGTAGACCCTTCCCCCTCCAAAGAAAAGAAAGAAAGAAATGCCCTGGAGAGGAAGTGAGTTCTATCTTCCTCTGCTAAATGAACTCAATCCCAGGAACTGTGCCCATGGTTATGTGTTCAACAAGCTGATATGGCATTGGCTTCTTCACTATCCTTCAGACCTTTTCAGGATTATGCTCAGCAAGACTATAAAGCTTTTCTTACCAATAAGAAAACAAGTTTTGGATGTAATCCTGCAAATTGCTGGAGTTTTTCCTACTGCTTTTTTTTTTTTTTTTTTTGAGATGTATATGTGACCTCAGATGTAGACTATGACCCAAGACATGAATCTGGAGAAGTTGAGCCTGGTCTGTCAATCTTAGTGCTCTTCAGATTTGCTTGAGATATAGCACATTTCATTTAGAAAGATTGTTTTATTCTTTTCATTAATTTTCATAGGTTTTGGGGTGTTTTTTGGGTTTTTTTGGCCCGTGTCTTACCTACATAATATTTTAGTCCATGAATTCAGTCTAAAATGCATTAGATTATACATCCTGGAGAAAAAGCAAATGCATAGAGCTAGTCCAGTGAGGAATTTCCAATCCAGTTGGGGAGCAACTCATATACCGACAACCATTGTGCCAAACGAGGGAGACTGAGTCAGTATGAAGGCAGAAGCATTTATTATTCACCAGGACTCTCTGCACTTGTTGCAAACATCCTCCCTATCCTTAGGGCAACCCTTCAAAGTAGATTAATAGTTCCTGTTCTGGAGAATGTAGGCATGAAAGAGATGAATGGCATACCCAAGGTTTTGTATCTAATGTGTGAATAGTAGGGGCTTAAATCCTGGACCACAGAGATGCTTCTGTCCTTTTCCTTTCTCCATTCTCCATCCTTACCTATGGGCAGAAAACACAGAAGCAAGGCCTGTTAATTGTGGTTTAGAAGGGCTGGCCAAATAGCTCAGGGGATTTAAGTGGCTGCTTAGGCAGTGAGGGGGCAGGGGATTCAATCCCTGAGCCTGCTGTGCCAGCGCCTGCCTGTAATCCCAGCATTTGGGAGGCTGAAACAGGAGGATCACTATGAGTCCGATCTAAGCAGTGAGACCCTGCACACCTTGTCCTAAATACAAAACAACAAAAAACAAACAAACAAAATCAATTATGATTTAGAGTATAGCAATGATGTTGAAATTTTTTTGATTTATTTATTTTCATTTTATTTTTGCAGAACCAGGAATTGAACTTAGGCCTTTGTGTTCGCCAGCCAAGCACTTATTCTATTGAGCCCAGTCTCAATTGCCATCTTGGTGAGCCACAGGGGTAAGGCAGGCATAGCAGGCCTGGGGCTTGATCTCCCAGGTCCCAATTATAAAATTTTTTTAATTAAAGAATTTTAAAATTTGCAACAATTTTAAGTTCACATGAAGTTTTAAGAAGTTACATATAGAAAAGTCCCATGTACCTTTATCCTATTTCTCTGCCAATGGTAACACCTTACAAAATTATAGTATAATATCATAACCAGATGTTGCCATTAATGCAGTCAAAACATGTCCTTCCCTCCTCCTCCACATTAATTGATTTTCTCCATTGTTCTTTTTTAATGCATTGATTTGTGCTTAAACTTAATCATTCCCTTCTGTCTATTTGCTTAGAAATCCATTTGTTCTTCTTTTCTAGTTTCTTGAGGAGGAAGCATAGATTGTTGATTCAAACTTTTCTGCCCTCCTACTATATGCATTTAATGCTATAAGATTCCCTTCAGCAGTATTCTGTGCTTCAAATTGTGATTTGTTGCATTTCCATTTTATTCAGTTGATTTTCATTCAGTTCATTGTATTTTGATTTTTCTTTAAACTCTCTTTCACTCGAAGGAGTAGGTTGCTTAGAATACAAGTGCTTGGAGAGTTCTTTGTTTATTTTTGTTAGTTTTTTTGTTTGATTTCATTACAGTAAGAGAACACACTGGGTGTAATTTAGGTCCTTTAAAATGTATTGATGTTTAACGGATTAGGACATGATGTATTCTACTGCATACTCTATAAGCAGTAAGAAGAACAGTTGCACCTCAGTTCATGAAGTTAGTTTGTTACACAACTCTAGGGGACATGGCCATGGTCATGTTCTTTATCCAATGTGGAGTTCATGAACAGAAGCAAAATTTTGCTGACCAGCTCTATTTGCAGACTGAAGTGTTTTTAAATTGAAGGTTTTGGGACCCATGGCATTACTATAGTGTGTCTTTTGCTGTTCTTAGATACAGTATTCTGTACATGTTGATTATGTCCTGTCATTTGATTATAAAGCTCTATTCTTTAGCATCCTTGATGACTTTCTTTATACTCATTAATCAGTAATTGAGAGAAGGCTGTTAAAAATGTCAACTACAACTTCAGATTTTTCTATTAATTGTTCAAGTTTTACCAATGTTTCCCTCACACATTTTGTTATTTATTTAATTTTTGTATTTTTTAGGGAAGGGTCTACAGGGTGTTCAAGGTCTCACTACTAGATTGGACCTGCACAGTGATTCATCTGTTTACAGCCTCCCAAGGGCTGGGATTGTAGGTACATGCCACCACACCCAGTCTCAATTGCCATCTCAGCGTGCCCCAGGGGCAGGGCAGGCAGGGCAGGCCTAGGGATTGATCCCCTGTCCCTGCTTCTGCTTGGAGGCATTTTAATGCACTGTTCTATTTGGCCAGCCCTTCCCTCATGTATTTTGTATCCTTGGTTTTTTTGACCATATACAAACCTAAGGATTGCTTCATATTTTTGCAAAATTGGTCCTTTTACACGTTTGCAATAACTGTTTCTTTGGTAATTTTCTTTGCTCTGAAGTCTATTTGATACTAGCATAGCCCTCCTTTTCCCCTTTGGATTTTTTTAATAATAATTTTATTTTCATTATTCCATTTAACATAATTTCAAAATAGGTCTGTGCTCTAAGAGGAACAAAAGAACACACCAGAAGTTTTTCATAATGTGCTGAGCAGGGCAAGAGGCTTTGGGGGCCCCAGTGTGATCTTAGCATGTTACTGCTTGTGATTTTTTTTTTTTTTTTTTTTGCTTGTGATTTTTAACTACGGTACAGAAATTAGAGGTGGGCTCATCACAAAAGACCCAATCATGTGAGGGCGTGCTTGAACTCTCTGCTTATTCAACCATGTTGGAAGGTTGTGATGCTGGTAACCAACACTTTTCTTCACCAAGTTCAGGGTTTTTTTGTTTGTTTGTTTTAAGTAAAATGCTAAAGTATGTTCATTGTCTTAGTTACTTTTTACTTGTTGTTGGGACAAATACTCAACACCCAAAATGAAGGAAGGAAAGGATTATTTAGCTCACAGTTACTGAAGGGTTCAGTCCATAATTCGCTGGCTCCAAGGCAAAAAACAGCAGTTCACAGAGATCTGAGCTCCTCCAAAGAGGTGCGGCTGCAAAGGTCAAGCTCCTCTGAAGACTGGGACTTCTCCCGGAAGTGGTGCTGGGTGGCAGGAAGCCTTTCTCAATTCCTGGGCCCTGCCCACCTCCAGGGCTGGGCCCCCATACTGAGAATTGCTGGCGCTGATTCAGCCAAGTTGACACAGTGTATCAACTAACACATACATGTTCTGCATTTCTTCAATACATTTAAAAGGTGGAAGTCTGGAGATGTCTTAATTCTTCCTGAGTTCAAGCTGCACAACAGCACTATGAATGTGGTCTGCTCAACACATTCAGTCCAATTTTAGCAACCATCAGCAAACTGGCACCTGCAATTAAATCTGCGGACATAAATTTTCCAGAGTGGTAGAATCTCATTCCCATAATGCCAGCCAAAGTCCCGGATATAACTAGAAAAACCCAAATGTTCTTGGGGTGCTGAGACAGCTGGGAAGCACCCAAAAAAGAGCCCGGTGGTCAGGGTCAGCACGCTACCTGCTTTTGCATAGCCAGTGATCCCACCGGTAACAACCAGGGTGTCTGAGCCACAGCCAAAATGTGTAATGGCACTAGTGGGCCAAGGTTCCTCTGCGTTGCTCTCTGTGTCCAGGTGGGTGATCACACCACGCCTGCACCTGAGCAGGGAGCCAGAGGAAGGTCTGGATCAAGGTCTACACCCAGAACCTTTTGTTTTCGACTTGGAATGAATTTCTTACGTACAGAAAATGGTTGGGTTTTTGCATTGTCATTTACTCCACTAATATTTGTGTTTTAATTTGTTCATTTACTCCATTAACATTTAGTGTATCACTGATATAGTAGGACTTGAACCTAACGTTTCATTTATTGTTTACTGCTATCTCTGTTTTTTAATTTCTCTAGGGTTTTTATTCTGCTTATTTGTGTGCTACTTGATTTTTTTTTTTATAATTCCATAATAATTTAACTGCAGTGTTTTTGAATTCGTCTGTATAACTCTGTGAATGATTATTGCAGGTATCATATACATGACAGTCTATTAATATCATCATTCTGGTAATGCAGTGAAGTGTAAAGACTATTAGTTTTACTCTTCCCCATTTACAATATGTAGCAAGTTCCACAATTTATAAGAATTCAGTTTTGAACTTTGTGTCCTCCGCTCACTGGGGACATGAACTTTAGTGACATGAACTTTAATAGTTTTGTCCATAGACATTTAGAATTATATCAGAAAATGTCAAACATAAACATAGTTCATATTTTTAGATAAACTAGAAGTAAGTCTACTGTATTTACCCATTGTGTTCTTTCTGTCTTCCTGTTATTTCAGGATTCCTTCCTGTACTTTTCCTTCCTGTTTATAAAATTACCTTTAGTCCTTCTCTTATGGTAAATCTGATGGTGACAAATTCCCTTAAGGGTTTTTGTTTGGCTTTGTTTTATTTTTTATCTGAAAGTGTCTTGCTCTCTTCTTCACTTCAGAGTCTTTTTTTTCAGAGTTTGGAATTGTGGATTAACAGTTTTTTTCTTTTCTTTTTTTTGTATTTTTTTAGGGAAGGGTCTATTTGTTTGGTTCAGGGTCTCACTACCAGATTGGACTTGTAGTGTTCTGCCTGTATACCTATGTACCAAAACATGTAGTTTTTGTATCTGATGAGGTCATTGAAGTCCCCTCAGGGTTTATCTTATAATCCTGTATCTTATGCTGTAGATCCTTTGTCTGTGTCATCCATGTGGATGAGTCACGGCCAATGCTTCACCAGTTTGCTCTCCGTGAGACCCTGAGAGAAAGTTTTCTCTCCATGTGACTCTCCCCAGGCACACTATAGAACTTCGATCTCTATCCTCTGTGGCTCCATAATCTCCTTGCTCAGAAAATTTGGAGCTCACTGAGTTTCATGATGTTTTAGTACAGGTTCTCCTATGTCCTGAGTCTTAGCTGACCTTGAGAGGCTAGGGCCAAATGTTGGCTGGCCTTGTGGCTCTTCTATTTCTCCAATTTTCATCTGTGAACTTAGGTTGTTAATCATCCAGAAGAAAAGCTGATTGGTATCCTGCAGCATATGCCATTCACTTTGCCTTTCCGGGCTCAATTGTTTTTAGTTGTTGTTCTACATTTCCATTTCTATTTCTGCTTTTTGCTTCTTATACTAGGGCTACTATACGATATTTACACATGTGTGTCTGGTTTATTTCACTTATGAGTATATGTTCAAGTAGCATCCACTTCAGTATAAATGCTTCAAACTTATCATTCTTAACAGCTGAGTAATACTCCATTATATAGAAATACCACCTCTTTTTCAACCATTCCTCATATGATGGAGATCTTGTTTGTTTCCAACATTTTGCTATCATACATTGCACTGCTATAAACATAGGTACACATATATATGATACAATGTTTTCAGTTCCTTTGGGAAAATTCCCAGTAGGGGGATAGCCGGCTTCAATGGGATTTCTAGTCCTACTCTTTTGAGGAGTCTCCACATTGACTGCCACAATGGTTGCACCAGTCTACATTCCCACCAGCACTGGAGAAGTGTTCCCTTTTCCCAAACTTCTCCAACATTTGTTGTTGGTTGATTTCCTTATGATAGCCATTCTTTCTGGAGTGAGATGGTATCTCAGTGTTGTTTTTATTTGCATTTCACAGATGACTAGTGATGTGGAGCATTTTTTCACACATTTAATCACTTCTTTAATTTCGTCTTCTGAGAAGTGTGTATTCATCTCAGATGCTCACTTCTGAATTGGGTCTTTAAATTTGAGGGTCCTGTTATATCTTAGTTCTTTATATATTCTAGACAGCAGACCTCTGTCTTATTGCTTATTAGGATTTTTTCAAAATTTTTGGGTTGTCTTTTCACTCTGTTGACAATTTCTTTTGACACGCAGAAGCTCCTTAAGAAGAGTTGATCCCAGTTGTTGATTCTTTCAAGTGCTTCCCATGCGAATATGTGTTTGTTCATGAACTCTTTACCTACCCCTATGTCTTCAAGAGTTCCTCCTACTTTCTATTCCTAGAGATTGAGTGTTTCTGTTTTAATGTTTAGATCTTTAATCCATTTTGACTTTAACTTAGTGCATAGTGATAGAGCTGGGTCAAGTTTTAGTTTTCGGCATGTAGAAAGCCATGTTTTCCAGCACCATTTGTTAAAAAGGCTATCCTTCTTCCAGTAAGTATGATTGGCCCCTTTGTCAAAGATCAGATGGCTGAGTGTGTTCATAGATGCTTCTGCACCTTCTACTCTATTCCACTGATCCTCAGGTCTATTTTGTTGCCAATACCATTTTGATTTTATCACAGTGGCTTTGTAGTATAATTTCAAGTCAGGAATTGTGATGCCTCCTGTCTTGTCTTTATTGGCCAAGATTGCCTTTGCTATTCTAGGTTGTTTGTGTTTCCAAATAAATTTTAGGAACGATTTCTCTAGGTCTGGGAGGTATGTTGGTGGCAGTTTGATAGGGATTGCATTAAATCTATACAGCAATTTTGGGAGTATGGCCATCTTCACAATGTTGGTTCTTCCTATCCAGGAGCATGGAATATCTTTCCATTTTCTGAATTCCTCTTTTCTTAGGGAGTTGTCATTTTCCCTGAAAAGACCTTTGACTTCCTTGGTTAAGTGAATCCCGAGGTATTTCATTTTCCGCGGTGCTATTGTAAAAGGTGTTGTTTGCCTTTCAGTGTGCTTGTTATCTGTGTAGAGGAATGCTATTTACTTTAGAGTATTGATTTTGTATCCTGCTATGCTACTGAATTTCCCTATCAGTTCTAGTAGTTTCTTGGTGGAATTTTTTGGGTCTTACAAGTAAAGTATCATGTCGTCTGCAAATAGTGATAATTTAACTTCTTCTTTACCTATTCTTATTCCCTTTATTTCTCCCTCTTTTCTAATGGCTGTTGCTAAGGATTCCAACACTATATTGAATAAGAGGGGTGATAGAGGACATCCTTGTCTTGTACCTGATTTAAGAGTAAAAGATTTCAGTTTTTCCCCCTTTAGGAT